>OX392451.1:0-230000 GCA_947623535.1 Coelioxys conoideus | reverse complement strand
CTTTTGGCTAGAGGCGACATTTTTCGATTTCTTAAATAATGCATAAAAATTCTTATATCGTTGCTAATGTCACATCAATGTTACATACAAAACAATAAAAATGGTCACGTATTCTACAATTAACAAGAATATACAATATATATCGTGAAAACATATTTATGTACGTATGAATACTTTCGAGTGTTCTCACTTACATGTGTCTGTAGTGTTTGCCACGTAACTTCATCAATCAGTTCAAAAAAAAAAAAAAGTAACAAAATGAAATTCCAAAATATTAATTTAAAGAAAAATCCATGCATTAACATTTTGAAGCGATCAATAAAGTTGCGTCTTAATATTCACGGTATAAGGGAAAATAGATTCTTACAGGAGGTTTGCATTCTCAAACAATGATAAAAAATGGACGGGATACAACAGGCGAAGTGTCATTTATGATGAAAAAGAACATACTATGGATACACGTTTCTATTACGCGACACGTGCTGTTTAAAATAGTATACATTTTACAAACTCGTGAACACCAATAAAAAAGAAATAAAAAAAAAAAATTATTTATGTATGCATAACAATCGTCCTTATGGTTTGTTTAAGGATATCAGTTTTGGTATGGCACAACTTTAGTGCAATGCGAAGACTTCTTCGTCAGATCTTCTGTATTAAAAATGTTTTGTATATTTTGGCAGTTTAAATTTAGTTGTTTAATTTTACATTTTAATATCTATATTGTGTGATCGGCAATGATTTGACTACTTCTAATCTTTGAAATACACGTGTATTACAAAAACAAGGGAAAAAAAGAAAAATGCGCGTGTGTACATGACGTATACAAGCACATTTCCATCATTGATTGTCTAGTACAAGTTAATTTTTTTCGTAATAACTTTACGACACATGTGACAAGTTTTTAACGGAGCTGCACAATGTTCACAAGCTCCATGTCCACACAAGAAGGCGACGTTACGACGTCGTTCCATACAAATGCTACACATGTTGGCTTCTTCTAAATCTGCTACCCTAGTTTCTAAGTAACGCAGTCTTTCTAAATCCTTGTCCTTCTCTCTATCTTTATCTTGATTATTTTCTTTCTTCTTATCATCTAAGGCGTTATCTTTCATTTTTCTGTCCGATTTTGTTAAAGAAATCTCACCCGTTGCTAGTTGGCCATCTAGGCATAACAAAAGTAAAAAAGAAAAATTACTACATGAATACAGATAATGATCCGAATCGAAAAACACATTATAACGTTTATGTACCTTGAATCGTGTCTGGTTTAGTATTTCCATGCCCGCAGTGCGCGCAATTAAATATTGGAACACTACTGCTAGGGTTGTATCTATTTCCATCTTTTACTGAATTTGTTAGTGAGCCTGAACAATTGTGACATTCGGAACCGTCACCGGAACCGGATATTCCTTTTTTTGATCCACGCATCGCTTCTGACTGTGACGTTGTATCTATCTGATACAACGCAGGTTGCGAAGCAGGAGCATTTTCTATTCTGCAAGTGCACGTGTATATGAGAACGTTTATAAATTATTTTCATTGCCACAACAATGTTGACTACACACTTACTCTAACTGAGTACTATGACTTTGGTATTGATAACACCTAAGGATATCCGCATACGGTGCAATTTGCGGATCAGCCTCGAGAAGATCCAAGGGCGTCTTATTTTTCGAATTTTTTATATGCTCAAGAAGAGTACAACTTCTGTCTACGCTTACCAAGAAACAAGCCAATGCTAACTCTGTCTTCACGTTTTGCCTTGCTAGGGTTTGCCATATCTACAATGAATATATCGTTTAATCAATAGTATTTTGAATAACAACAATTCGAATCTAAACGTCATTACCGCATAAATAAGAGGCGAATCTCGGCAGCTTTCAGGAGTAGGAACAAGATTCGTTTGGTTTGGACTCTTTACTATAGCAATATGTAATACAGTGTCACCGTCTGCGTCTGCGCTAACAATGTCTGCATTGTGATGTACGAGAAGTTCTACCAGGGCCCAATGACCCTGCGAAGTAGCCAAATGCAACGGTGTTTGTCGCCGATTGTTTCGCAGGTCCATTTTCGCGTGACCGCCATTGGGAGAAAGAAGTATAGCAGCTACATCTTTGTGACCATTTAGGGCTGCGAGATGTAACGCCGCAAAGCCATCCTCTTTCTTCACATCTACTAAGTGCCTAGCTCGTGCCACTAATCTCTCTGTTGCATGAGCATTGCCTTTTAAAGCGGCATGATGCAGCACGTTGAAACCCCGTTTGTTTCGCAAAGAGAAATCCACTCTTTCACACGAACAAAGTGCATCGATTATATCCAGTGCATCTTTTCCAATAGCGTCATGTAATGCTGTGTCTCCGTACGCATCTTGTAAGTTCACGTCGCAGTGATGACGCAGTAAAACCTTTACGCACTGACTATGTTGCTTATTCACTGCGACATGCAATGCACTGCATTTCCCATTGTTTACAGCGTTAATAGCTGCGCCTCGCGATAAAAGTAGTTCCATTATTTCTGGTTGATTGCTGTGCAAAGATAAAAAGAGAAAAAAAAAAATTTACATGGACAGAACATTAATTGTTCGTTCGATTTCTTAAATTATAATTAATTTTTATAACAAACCCGAATGCAGCATAATGAAGAGGCGTATCTCCATCTTCGTCCACCGCACGAAGAGACGCTCCAGCGTCCAAAAGAAGGGTACAGAGATCGCGTTGTCCCTGATGTGCTGCTACTTGCAAGCAAGTTTTTTTACCACCACCTGGACCACCAGCTCTCGCGTCTACTCTACCGGGATATTTTTTTAAAAATTCTTGAATTGCAGAAACACCAGCTTCTCCTCTGGCTGCGTCCCTTAATAATTTCTCCACTTCAATGTCTACACTTTCAGCTGTGTGAGAAGGGTAATATCAATAACGGGATAATATGGAATTGATAAATTAAAAACGTACCTGACCAGTCTTTATTTCGATTTGCTTCTTCTTGTTGAGAAGTAGTATCTGTTCCAGGAGGAACAAGGGTTACACTTAAAGGATTAAATGTCCACGTGTAACCATCCAAAGCTACTCTCAAATCTCCATCAGAATATATTTTGATCACTTTCCCAGCTTTTCCTAAGGCCTACACATTTTTGTATTATAAGATGTGACAACAATTAAGAGACCCAAAAACTTACATTCTTCATTACATCTATCCATTCTCCGTGGCCCCGTTGATAAAGTTTAACCGCTGACAAATCAGTCTTCACCCTAACAATATCGCCTAAAGAAAAAGTGTCCTTACTTATAACTCTTATAAGTGCACCTGGATGAAACGTCCATCTATTGTTGCATCCTTCGAATTGTACACGCACGTCCCCCTTGTCCGTAATGCGATGAACTCTACCGATCTAACCGTAATAGTGTATAGTAATATATACAGCATAGAATATACTATAGGATATCATATTGTATACCTTCCCTATATATTCGGCCATACGCGGATTCCAACCACCATGACCCTCTTGCATTTCTTTTAACGTGTTTACATCGACTAATACTTTTAATTTATCCCCAACATTGAAAGTTGAGTAGCGTGGACTAGATACAGTGGACAGTATACCACTTCTGATTGATGTTGCATTAGTTCCATTATCAGAAACCGTTATTATTGGTTGTCCAAGCAGTGGTAGATGCTCTTTATAATATGTACCAGCAGTAGCTTCCTCTACATAGCATAAATCTACGCAACCCTTGTACCCAAGACGATACACGTTCGTACTACCTTTAGACCATGTTACAGTTGCCACTGATCTACTACTTTCATTATCCCATCCACGTATATCCATGACTCTACCAGTTTTTCCTTTAATTTTAAATACATTTTATAATTTTGTATATTTGAGTAACAGAGTATGATATAAAATACCTCTCCCTCCATCTTGATTTCCCCATTCCCAATCTGGACCACGAACAACCTTTGCTCCAATAAATATTCCTTTTAAGGGTATTTTGGTACAGCCTTCTCTTGGAGTTAGTTGAGTCCTATGCATAATTCATTGAACATATAACTACAGTAAATCATGCTATACATTATCGAATAGATACAACACAGTTATGAAATCTACCCTACAGAAGTAGCTGTTAGAAATCTTTCAAAAGCATGACTCAAGTCATGTACATCACCCATGTAGCATTGAGTACACAAATCATAATCACAGCATTGTGTACATTTCCATCTAATACCAATTATCCAATGCCTTTTACACCCATCGCATATAATATTTGGATGTTTAACACCTGTGGCTGCATTATCAAACACCAATAAATCATAAGCTCCTTGATATCCGATTCTGTAATTACTCCTAGATCCATGATCCCATTGTACGATAACAGTTTTATCTGGAGTCCTATCAGATGGATTAGGATTAGAAATTGAGTTTCCAAATGATGGAGGCTTTCCAATTTCTACAACAGTTCCTGCATGACCCTCTCCACCATCTTGATCATCCCACTTCCAATCTTGCCCACGAACTACTCTTAATCCAACTTCTAACATTTCCACGTACACCTTGAAAAAAAAACACATTAAACTTAATATAAATAATATTAATTTTCATAAAAAAGTCTTAGAATTTCAATGAACAGGACTCGTATGCTTAATTTTTTAATGTCATCACTTATTACTGTCATCATAATTTGCAACATTATAGTTAACACTGCCATATTTTATGAATGTATCTAGTATTTAACGAGCATTAGATATCAGTGCATACTTGAACTATCGACAAAGTTAGCTGCAATGTTTATGAAATGTTGAATATATTTCCTCAGTGGACATGGCATATACCTCGAAAATGTAGTGTTAGACATTACAGTATTAAGTGTATCAGTATTATGCTTGATGTTAATTATTATATTTTTATAAAATGACATTTAATTGATCAAATTTTCATTGGATACAGTAAAATTAAGTAAATAAATAATTAATCCGGGTATTAAAAATGCACGAAAGAATTCGGGAATAAGATGCATTGAGTAAAAGCATACGTACGTACCTGAAACGGATAAGTTTAATACGGCATATCTTATAAATTATATACACTCGTGTGGCTTTTCATAAAGTTAAAAAAATATTCAGCCGCACGGTTCATGAAACAACTCGGTAAAACAAATATAAATAATAATATTCGCGGATTGTTCGTAACGATAGACATTATCATTACCAAGGATTACGAAAGTTCATCCTGATAGTATTCTGCGTCTGTGACAACGATCGTAACCTCATAACGAGTTTGGCAAAGGCGCCTCTTTCGAGCAATAGCAGAGCTAATGTAAAACTAGATGCACGAGCTTTTTTCCAAACTGAATTGGATAATTAAAGTGGATCCTACATTTTGCATCAAATTCTTACGCAAAATTCGTTCCCCATAAATGAACGTTGTTCTCTGAATTGTTTGGTACAAATTGTGGAAATAGGTTTGCGATCGCAACATATCGGTATGTATTTGGATCGATAAAGAAATAATACTTTTTTCGATTATTTCATCTTTACAGTTTCTTTACTGTTACCTCGCCATACTTTCTACAGATTCTATCTCCTAATGTTTCAGATTGCATTATTTTAACGTCAACGGCTTAATTTGCAATTTATATTTGCATTTTGATTGACCTTAAAAATACTGTAGACATTATGTGATACAAGTACATACATCTTACTTTTTATAACAAATGTATACTATTTATTGTTTTTAAATTATTAGCTACAAGGTACCTAAGTAAAGTGTAAAAAGTATCTACGTTGCCGTATTATTATCGTTTGATGGCAACATGTTTTACACTTATATTGTTTCCTATATTATTATCGAAATAATAGCTAGTAACAACAATTATCGAACATTATTATATTAGATATTCTTAATTTTTATCTACCTAGAAGAAAAATGCTTTTTTTTAATTCATACATTTTGAGGTTATTTGAATTAATTGTGTAATTCTGAACAAAGCGCGAATGACGGATTATCAACTAACTTCTCGTGTTTAACATCGATCGAATCCGATTAAGTTAGTATGCGGTGCGAATGAATCGCAATTTGCTTCTGATATTCTATTTAAGAAACTGTACGCGTTTTATTATCGATAACGGACCTAACGGATTTTACGGAGTCGCTGAGTTTATGTTGATAAAACACGTACAGCCACGAACCGTGCGTCTTCAATTCACTCGAGGGTGACACATTCGTATCGGTCTCGTCTCGCTTCACTTCCAGTGATCATATAATCGAGAAAATTTCTGACGCAGAGAGGATGAATCCTCTCGGAGAAGATGGAAGCGGCGATGGAAACGACAAAAAACGTGGGGCAGGACGTGGCCATGGTTGGGGACACAATACATCGACTACACAAGAAGTTTCCACGATGAGAAAACCTCATCGCGATATATTTGCAATACAAACAACAGGTTGTTATCATTTATTTAAGAAAAAGTATAGTTGTATAGGGTTGTACAGATAATGCCAAGTGTCATGTGTTTTCACTTTGGAGATATTGTTGTTTAAAATTCTGAATATCAATTCTCCTTATTGATGATATTTTTCTGTTTTCCAAATAATAATAAACAAAGTCATAATAGTAACATTTATATACATTCATACAAATCTGTTGGAGTTGTGTTATTCTCTTTGATTGTATCATACTTAATCAATTTGCTGAATGTACATTATAAGTGTATTCGCACAAGTGAATAGTGCAATTTTATGTTGTGACCTAAAATCTGGTAGAATTAAGTAGTTTATCTGCAAATTAAAAATAAGATATTCATTGAAGCATGGTATAAGTGGACAATAGAATAAGGTACGTTTATTTTTTTTTCTAAGATGTTTTCCAAGAAATGTTTGATACAGAAAATAGCTTTATTTATTTACTTCGCTCTAAGTTGTTTTAAGAAAATTATAGTTTAATTTTCAACAATTCAACCTGTCAGAAAACAAAAATTGAAATTTATTTGCATGTATTTTTGTCTGATAAATATGATAGCTAGAGAGGTTACATATTTGGAAGTATTGATTTTGAGTTTACAGGTCCCATGGGATCAAAAAATATGGAACAAAGCAAATTAGACAGATCTTTTGATGATATTATACAAAATTCAACATTGTCTGTTCATGCAGCTGAATTCATTCCCAAATCTTTTTCCCCCAAACAATCGGTAAGTATTTGTGGTGAGTTTTCTTAATATTTTTTGATACACAAAGATTGAACTATTCAAAATTTTTCTGCTACTTAGTCACAACAACAACAGCCATCGGCAATGAGGGTTTCGCAGAAATACTCTGCTCAAGATAGATTACAACGGGCACGTGAAATACCACTTCAAGCACAAAATTATCATCAGGTAGAACAAGTTCATGAATTTGATAATTTTTCCAATCAATCGGAGCATTTTACAAATGTTCAAGATTATGGACATTTTGATGGAGGCTCGGGAGATTACACTGACAAACATCACGTATATATATATTTTAAAGATATTGTAAAATAAATAGATGTTAATACTATTTAATATTACTTATCATGTGCTTGTAGGATTCGAGCGAAGATGAAGACAATTACTTAATTGAATTTGCTAATGCAATACAAAACTTGATGAGCGTTATACACTCGTTGATATTAAGTCCAGGGTGTTTCACTGTAATAGTACCGCCACTTATACATACTCTTAGGCCTTATTTAGATTCATCTAGTCAGCTCGAACATATTATAAAAATAATAATTCAGCAGGTAATTCGATTCTATCAATGATTCTATTGTACGTTTTCGATTATGAAAAGTTTACATATTTATCTATTTAATTATTTGTAGTCTATAAATGAGGGTAATTTCCGATATAGCGGTGCTCGACTTTGTTGTGCGTTTCTAGATACTAATCTGACATCTAAGCAACAGAAATTATTCAAAGAGACTTTGTATATTTTGTAAGTTACCAAAAACATTTGAATTTGTTATTTCAAGCAGTTATGGTTTCAGTGTAATAAACATTAATTAAACAACAGGTGTAAAAACGAAACAGAGAGCCAATCTGCTAATTGGCAGCGAGAAGACGAACATACAGAAGAGGAACAGAAAAGATGTCATGGACTAATATTATTCTTAGCTGAATTAGTTACTCAGATGGAACATACGTCCGCTTTTGGTTTAGGAGATTTGTTAATTCATCTTATAATCACTGTTTTAAAAAGACCCGCACCTAATTCTGTTAAGAATATTTGCCAAGCCCTTAAAGTGCGTGATATTCGATAAAAATTCTTTCATAGATCGGTGTTTATATATGCATGCTAATGATTATCTGAGATATAAAGCCTACATTTTACTATGCAGTTGGCAGGTCAAACATTAGAGAAAGATAGAAGCGAGACTCGCAAAGAAATGGAAAATATGATGCGAGCGTTGACAGAACTTGTAACATCTGGTAGAGTAGATTCTCACATTGGGCAAATGGTACACAGTGTTCATGAATTGCGAAATGGAAACTGGGGACAAACTTCAGCTCTCAATTCGACAATAGTCGAGTCTACAGAAACGATAGACCCAAATCAAGCACTCGACGAGCCTGTGTTATACGGTCCTGATGGTAAAGTGTTAACAGCAGAAGAAAATAAATTTTTGGAAGATGTTTCTCATGGCACAATTATTGAAGATCACGTGTACGTACACACGCACACGCACATTAAATTTAGTTTGTCAGTTATATAGAGCACGAAACATATAAAGGTGACATTAATATTTTTACAGTACATCAGAACACGATTACGAGGACGAAAAGTGGTCATCGGAAGACGAAGACAATATAGACATGGCGTATGAAGAATTTTTAAAACATATTCCAAAACAAATTAATAAACAATAGCTGTTTACTATAAGTTAACATAAACATATAACTCTATTCACCTCATAGTTGGGTATTATGAGCGTTTTCATTTTCGCATTTCTATACTGTAACGAAAAGTGCAGACTAAAATTGGATGTGTGATGAAGCGATTACTACGTGTATACCACGCAATTTAATATTTTGTAAATTCGTCTTAAGTGTGAGAATTTTAATTTACGAATTTTTATGGGAACAACAATTTCGAAATCATTTTTTTTTTTTTTTTTTTTATACTTATGTACCAACTTTTTATCATAAATTTTTTTTAATTAAAAAAGAAACGTTGCAAAATTTGTTCCTAAACCGTAACGATATATATTTGTCTATGAAGTTTATCTCTAAGTTATTTAAATTATTATAATAAATAATTAAAATACAAAAGGTAAATATTACCATTGTTGTTTTCTTTTTTTTAATAATCTATAGCATTAGGATGTTAATGCACTTGCAGTATTTCTAGTTCATTTTTTTTTCAGGAAAATTATTAATGGATCCTTTAATTCGTAATAGTTCAATGTGTATTAAATATTTGGTATGTGTAGTTCCGAAAGTACCACAGTTCACCTTATCGTTCTACGTGATTACGTATGCTTGTTTATTTTGGCGACGACGGCGACAACGATGACGATGTCGGCGACGATGATGTGCACACAATACCATTTCCGTGTAACTTGAGCGGCCAGACCCTTTTTTGGTGTGAAAGGTTTCACCGACCGATTGTATATTGAGGCTGATAGGATGCTGCAGCATGATCAGTTGTGTTTATTATAATTTTTTGGTACATTACAATGTTTTATAACTACCTTATAAAGCGAAAATTAATTTATAAAAATTTATATGGATTAAGTCGTTACAATCGCAATTTTTGTTTTAATAATATTTATTATATATACAATTAGACTTTTTTTAAATAAAAAGATAAATCGCTTTGTAAGAAATATTAAGTATCCATAAAAATGAAACATTACTTTTATTAAGATTAAACAATTGCAAAATGTTTTTCTTGTTCTCATTTATTGATACAGCTTAGTATTTCCATTGTATATTGTTAAACAAATTAGTAACACTGTTCTCGTGGAACTTTTTCCTGCTCGAAAATAAATAATTTTCTGACATCAGTAACAAGTAGGCGAGGCCCATCAAAGGATCGTCAGGGGCATGCGTAGGCAAAATTTAGAGTGGGACTCAAGGTTACAGAAGGTGGGGTCTTCCTTGTACTCAAGCTGCATTGATCTCTGCATTCGTTGAAAATCTGTAAATCCGGTTGATCTCGTCGCGGGCTTACGGTCTTGTTTCAGTTACGGTAAACATTTTTTTAATTAATTTCAGATTATCGGTAAATTGATGTTTCTTTAAAACTTTTATGCAATTTTTAGATAATGAAGCATTTGCAGATCACAGTTCTGCTTCTTCTTCCTTCAGCAATAGTTAGCGGTGGATATTATCAATCAAGAATATTAACAGCTACGAATACAGGTAAATCATAGATTTTGTTACGGGTGAATTAATCTTAATTACGATCCAGTAATTGTTTTTTTAGTAGGTTGTGAAGCTTACACTTGTGGAGTTAATGCGCGATGCACTATCAGTGAAGGCAGACCAGTTTGTTCATGCATGAATCTACACATGGGAGATCCTCTTTCACGATGCGCACGAGTAGAGTGCTTAGGTAAATATTTAACAGTTTGTTTTTTTTTTACAACTATTGCTGTACATTGTAAAAGACGTTTTAATCGTACGTGTATTTGTTCGTATGTGTTTTAGTCAATGACGATTGCATTGGAAGTAAGGTTTGCACAAATAACAGATGCATAAATCCTTGCGACGGTTTGTGTGGTGTGAACGCCCTATGCGAGGTCAAGAATCATCTTCCAACGTGTTACTGTCCTCCTCAATATATCGGCGATCCTTTCACCTCGTGCAATATAGCCGATCCTCGTACGTATAATATTTACAAACATTCTGAATTTTGTTAATGTCATATTATTTTCCATATGTAACATAATCTCAAAGTAGGTAGGATGCAAATTTCAATTGAATTCTTACAGAGGCTGCTTGTAAACCAAGTCCATGCGGTATAAATACAAATTGCGAGGTAATGAACAATGTACCAGTTTGCAGTTGTTTACCAGGTTACATTGGATCTCCTTTGATCGGATGCCGGCGCGAGTGTGAAAGCGATAGCGATTGTCCTAACCACCTTGCTTGTTCAACTTCCTTCAAATGCGAAAATCCTTGTAAATGTGGTACAAACGCAGAGTGCCAAGTTCATGATCACCAAGCGACATGTACTTGTCCACGCGTAAGGATCCGTCAAAAATTTTACATATGGAAAAGCACGTATGAAACTGTATAATCAATCATTAAACTGTCTTTAGAATTGGTTAGGAAATCCGTTCGTATCATGTCGACCAGAATGTACCACCCATTCTGATTGTCCGAGAAGCAAACCAGCATGCCTGTATCAAAAATGCATGAATCCTTGTGACGGAGTATGTGGGGTGAACGCAGACTGCAATTTGCGTGACATTACTCCTGTTTGTAGTTGTCCAAGGCACATGACTGGTAATCCCTTTGTAAGCTGTAGATTATTTGAAGCGCGTAAGTAATTTTAGTCACATACAATATACATATTATATTTGAATACGTTTTGGAGCTTACTCGTTGATAGCAAATTTTTCTTATCCGGATATGATTTTGGTTATTCCTCGAACTGATGTCAGGAAATACCAACTCTCGTGGCAACTGCCGATTTAAGGTCTTCTCACATTTTATCATTTTCTATATTAGCCACTGCATTATTTCGTCATACTATTATGTTATTGTTTTATTATTCTACAATAAAACAATAACAATTAACGAGAGCTCTATAATAACTGATTATCATTATTAATTATTATGGATAAATATTACCAGGAGACCTGTGTGAACCAAATCCATGTGGCGTGAACGCCATTTGCACACCTGGACACGACAATACCGGCAAAGAGAGACCTGTTTGCACTTGTCCCACCGGTTATATTGGAAACGCGATTGTAAGCTGTCAACGAGGAGAATGCGTTACAGATAACGAGTGCCCTGATAATAAGGCTTGTATTGATTACACTTGCCAAAATCCATGCACTGGTAAAGAGTGTGGTCCTACCGCAACGTGTACACCTCGACGTCATATTGCCGTGTGCACTTGTCCAGACGGGACACGAGGAGATGCACTTTACAACTGTAATCCTGTCGAGGGTAGATCCGTCTACAATCATGGTCGAGCATGTCGATATTGTTAAACAAGATCACTTTTTCAATTACGAATCTACGTAATCTGTAATATGCGTTAATTGTTTATACACTTAGAAGTTTGCGATTTATATTATAATTAAATTATGTAGTGGAAATCAGGTGATTGTTAATGCAGGATCTTCACTAACATTCTGTTTAAATCTACCAAGCATAATATAATAATAGTAATATATACTTAATTGTGGATGCAAAATACATTTTATTTATAGAGGTTGAAACCGCGTGAAGCTTTTAAATACTTGAAAGTATAATTAAATTTCTTGAAAACCATGTTGCCCTCGATATATACAGTATATTTGCATTTCGTATACGTACAGTGCACATATAAGCTTTCATATGTGGCGGTTTGCTTCCCAATGCCAGTCGCCGCTACTAGTCGGCGCATTACACCGAGATCGACGACTTTCTTGCTAGTGCTCCGACGAACGTGTAATCTGTATACATATGAAGTTCCCATCCATCCTTGATTAACCACTCTGGCGCTTAAGGCATAGGTTTACTGGAATGCCTTACTGTCGAAGTCTACCTAACAGATCCAGGACGAAACGTTTTCTTTCTTTCCTCTCGATATCTACATCGTAACGCCGTTAAATATGTAGTACAATTTCTTCATCGCCCTACTCTTTTCTGCATTCGTACGTTTTGTTCGCCCAGTATATTGTCAACGTAATGGTAAATGAGTTTGTATTATAGTAGGGTAGCAGAGAGAAGTGGTGGAAGACGGAGTCTTTTGACGGATGACACACATCTGTATTTCAAGTTCAGTCAAGTTGCGCAAAAAACGTTCTCTTGTGAATTTGATAACATGTAGATATTAATTATGTATACGCGTTTGGTTCGTGAAAGGCCGACAGGGTTCGGTAGTACAGTGTACAACGAACGAGAGTAGAACGATACGTTGCGAATTTTTTCTATTATTGACTACGCAATTATTTAAAAATTAATAAAACTGTTAAGATACTGATTTATCGAGTCTGTCTTCTGCAACGAAGGTTTATTTATCTTGGGGGCTAGCCCGCTGGGCACTTCTAGCCCAGAATCGTAAAGAAATGTCGATTCGGGCGGCAGTCTATCGTTTTGTGCAAAATGGTCGGGCTCTACTACACTCCATTAGAAATACCGAGTGTTTCTACTATAATTACCACCCAAGGAACTATCACGACAAAATACACGTTGTTCAAGTAGGTGAGTTACAATAACAAATTTATTTCTTGTAGATCCTTGTGATGTCAAAGAACCTTGACACAATCAGTTGTTGGGAAAATTAAAAACCTCTGACAATATGAGGGAATTAACCTTCATTGAACGAACTTGATAGTTTTATCTGTTTTTATAATCAATCTCCTTAAGTGTCTTGAATATAAGATATCTCGAGTATCTCAGTACTTTTCGAATTTACCGTGTTCGTATATCTGTATATAAATAGATAAATAAGGTTACCTTACTATCGTGGGACATCTTTCATATGTAAAATACATGCATATGATATAATATTACCGTATTTCGATAAAATGTTATTAATTTGAATGTCGTTGCAGGCAAGTCCCAGGGCTATTTGCCCCAGGGTAACAGCAATGTATCAAGTACTGGGAAACACCTCGGTTATTTGGGAACGCATGCTCGGCGGATTTTTGTTGATAATATTCTAAAAAGAGTTACTAATAGCTTAGCAGCTGACTTACGCCGGCGTGCAGCTACTAGACTAGCCTTTGGTGATTCAGCTCCTTTCTTTGCATTGGTTGGTGTGTCATTGGCATCTGGTACAGGAATATTAACAAAGGACGATGAATTGGAAGGAGTCTGCTGGGAAATTCGGGTAAATAAATTTCTCTTAATATTTGCATAGTTTTTTTGATAATACCAGTGAGAGAAAGGAATTTTGTATGTGTTTGTAGGAGGCTATATCAAAACTACAATGGAATACTCCACAAAATGATAAAAACTATGAAGCTATCAAGGACGAGGGAAAGATAATCAGTTTAAAAGATTTTGTAATTGGTCCTGCTATTGCAAAAGGGTGCTCTGCTGTTGTCTATGCAACAAAGTTCAAAAATTTTGAGTGTAATGAAAATAAAGATGAAATACATGTCGATGATAAGACCAATGACATAACTGCATTTCCATTGGCATTAAAAATGATGTTTAATTATGATGCTGAATCTAATGCATTGTCTATACTACGGTCCATGTATCGGGAAACTGTACCTGCTAGAAAACATTTAAGCAACAAAGAACTGGCTGAATGGGAACTGAAAATGGCAGAAAGAAAGTCTAAATTACCATCGCATCCAAACATTGTAGCAATGTATTGTGTTTTTACTGACAGAGTACCTGCTTTACCTGATTCATGGGGAATGTATCCTGATGCTTTACCTGCACGTATTAATCCTCAAGGATCTGGAAGAAATATGAGTTTGTTTCTGTTAATGAAAAGGTAATTATGTCTACAAATTACTGTTTGATAAACATTATTGAAACTATGATTATTTCTTCTTTATATGGTTGTAGATATGACATTACCTTAAAACAATACTTAGCTGATCGTACCATAAGTACAAGGGAATCAATACTGCTGTTGGCTCAGTTGCTTGAGGGTGTAGCTCATTTAAATGCACATGGTATTGCACATCGGTATGTCAATCTTTTATTCAAATAGAATATGTATGATAATATATATTGAGTATGAAATGATGTTGTTTCATATATATTGTATTCTTCTTTTTAACAAATTAGAGATTTGAAGAGCGACAATATTTTACTAGACTTATCAGAAGAAACTGATAATTGTCCATCATTGGTAATTACCGATTTTGGATGTTGTTTGGCTGACAAGAGTTATGGATTATACTTACCATATAACACTCACGATGTTGATAAAGGTGGAAATGCTGCATTAATGGCGCCGGAAGTAATAACAGCTGAACCTGGTCCATTTACCAGCATTAATTATACTAAAGCTGATCTTTGGACAGTAGGAACTATAGCATATGAAATATTTGGTTTAAAAAATCCATTTCATGGTGCCGATACGAAAGAGGAGATATCTCTAAAAAATCATAGTTACAAAGAGAAAGATCTTCCAGCTTTACCAAACCATGTACCAACAGTCGTTTCTGCATTAATACAAAATTTATTGTTTAGGAATTTATATAAGGTATTGTAATATGCGGTTAAACATGTTCTTAATAAGTTGTTTTATATTTTACGTGTAATGGTTGTAATTTCAGAGACTTGATACAGAAACAGCAGCAACAGTGATGCAGTTACATTTGTGGGCACCAAGTATTTGGTTTCGAAGCGAAGGAAAGTTACCGTCGAGTAACGAGGTATGAACATATTCATATGTACCTTCGTAAAATTGCTATTATACATCAGTTTAATACATATTTTTAATAGGTGATGCAATGGCTATTATGTTTAACTACAAAAGTTCTTTGCGAAGAACGTAACATGATGCTGCCTGAAGTATTATGCAACGAAAACGTTCAACAGATCGATCACAGCCGTTATCAAAGATCGCTTTCGACAAGATCTTGCGGAAGGCGTACTATGCCGGAATATCAATTGATAGCAAATTTTCTTGGTAGAGTCACGCTTGGTAATATTAGAAATGCCTTAAAATGGATCCAACAGAACGTTTAAGATATCTTCTAAATACAAAGAAGATTCTAACAACAACAAGGAGAAAGTATTTATCGTCCGTACATTGAGGGAGGGATTATTGTGTGTTATTTTTCAACACGATGTGTAAATTTTTTAAAAATATTTTTGTATACTTTGTTTTACCGTATGTTATCGCCAACGTTTCTCACTTGTTTTTCTTATTAATTTATTTTTGATACTTCGAGAAGCACAGAGGAGTCATACTTTCAGCTGTATGACATCGTTGAAAGTTTGTTTGTAATTAAGCTATAAAAAAAATTAAATACAACACATGAAAAGAGACGCGTTTTATGCATGACTTCTTTCGTGATTCATCTTCCTTGTAATGCAATGATAATGACAAGTATTGTAAACGTATTTATATTGGTAATTTTATCATATTAATTCTGTTTACCTATTCAATCGACATGATTATAATTTGTTACTTCATCTTTCCGAAAAGCAGCCGAGAAACTTGTATGCAAGTGCACTGTTCAATACAAAATGTATTGATACACGGTGATGATTACTTTCAAATAAATTAATTTAATTATTACATTTTTAAATTTCAAATTTTCGTGCAAATAGTAATTGCATATGAATCGAACATTCTGTGAAGATTATATATTTTGCAACTGAAGATTTTTAACATATTAATTCAATGCGAAACAAATATAGATACAGTCAATAACACTGCATCTTTATGTTAGATTCAACGTTGTAAACTGTTTTAAAGAATAAAGCTTATATGTATGCAGCATTCAGAAGATTGCAGAAGCTGTCTGTTTAGGCTTCCCACACATTTGCATCTTATGCTTTATCGTTTCTATATTTAGATTATGAGTTTCTGCCAAATTATTTAAGTACATTAAATATTCCTCGTATGAGAGTGCTCTTTTCCTAAATTTAAAAAATGCAAGTCCAGTATCAGTTGTGGTTATTGTAATCATGTCAAGTATACGTGCTGATATTAACCATTTGTCGCTTTGCGATAATGGCATAAGTTCAATGTTTCGACTAGAAGAAACTGGATCCATCTCACAGTAAACTACGAAAATGATAAATATGCATATATTACAAATAATGTAGGTAATATAGTCATTGAAATGTAAATATACTATTCTTTTTCATTACTTTTGAATATCTCTTCAAACGTAGCCTCGGGTTCCTTTTGCTTCAAGAGTAACTCTTCCATAATGTTTTAAAATGAAAAGTACGTTGTACACATACGTACGTACACAATTTTTCATTCACGAGTTTCTTGTATATTACATGCTTTACTTGAAGAGTAATAAATATTGAGTTACACATACATATACATATATTACATGTACACATATATTATATGTTTTTCTACATGTTTTGTTTAGAAGCGAAGTTTTATAAAAATTGTGAACATTTATTTTACCATGAAGTTCAATAATTATCAATGTTCATCTGGCATTAATCCTATTAAAACCAGTTTATTAAAGGATCTTTCAAATATTAAGCCATCATATTTTAACCAATTTCCAAGTGAACATTTTTTTAAACATTTGTGCAAAACTGTTTGTAATAAAACAAAAAGACTTGATATGAATGGATGTGTTGTATATGAGAAAATCAGGTCAGGATACACAAAATTTATTATTTTACAAATTATAGTTAATTTGAAAAATTTTATTTATTTTCTTTGTACATATGCAGGAGATATTTGCAGGATACAGATATTCCAGCTTTATTAATTTTCTTAAGAAAGAATCAGAATATTACCCGTGTCAGTTTGGCAAATAACAATATCTCAGATAGTGGCTTTATAAATTTGCTGGATCATGTACTTGTATGATAAATTTGTAACACAGACAAGATTTTATTTATTAGTAAATGTATATTTATAAATTTTTCTTCTATCAGCTATATAAAAACATAGAAGAACTAGATTTTCAAAATAATAATATTACAGAAAAAGGAACTAATTATTTAATGACAGTAGGAGAATCCATAGAACTTAAAAATCTTAATTTAAAGGCAAATAAATTTGGTACCGAAGTACTGTTGACCTTATTATTTTATTGAAATAATTAATCATTTTCTTAATTTACAACAAGATTACTTATAGGCATCAAAGAATGTGGCACTCTTTTTATTAAAAAATAAATACATGAATTCTTTAAATGTTGCCGAAGTAAATCAGACAGCTACTAGTTTGATATATTTCATAATGGTTTTGAGTTCAGAGCAAAAAGTTTCCAATAAGACTTTAAAGAATATAGATATCAGTAGACCTAATCCAAGATCCATGTATTATTTTGATTCTGCTCATTTTGCTGATGTCATTGGTTATATGCTCAAAGTAACGTTAATTCTAATTATTTGTTCGTATTTAAATTAACTAAGAATCTTTTTAGTGTAATACCTATCTCAGGGCATTACACCTGCAGAAATACAATTTCAATTGCCATGATATTGAAAACATGATGTCCAATGCAAAATACAATAACACATTGTATTTACTAGATCTTGGCAGTAATAACATTGGTGATCATGGAGTTGAACTTATTACCAACTGGTTGGTAAAACGCCCGGTTTTAAACACATTAATCTTGTCTAGAAATATTATAACCAATCATGGAGCAAGGTACTGTATAAAAAGAGAAAAATATGATTTTATTTTTGCATACAATATTATTTGTTAGAAAATAAATTTTATTACTTTTAGGAGTCTAAGCTTCATCCTTCCATTCTCAAGAATTCTGGTTCTTGATATTTCTTATAATAAAATTACTAACAATGGCATGATAGATATTTTAAATACCTTGAAGAAAAGTCCTTTATTGCAACAATTAAAGATATTTGGCAACTGTATAACTCATCCAACTGCAAAAGTATTAATTATTTTTATAATAAATGTAAGAATTGGAAATAGTATTTTACAATTATTTCTAGATCATCAAACGGATGTTGACTTTCCGTATGATTGAACAAGAGAAAATAGATGTTAGACCATACAGAGTTGATCATAAATGGTATTTTGCAAGATATGACAGATATAACTACAAGAAGGAATATTATGATGTTCCTTATAGTCTCTTTTTCAAAGTACCAGAAACACCAGCTAAAAAAACTCAATACAATAGAAAATATTATAAATATACATTCTCAAAAACAACTGAACTAAAATTGCATTATGTATGTTTACATATTACGATCTTCTGTCATCTCAATGCATTAAAAAGTATTTTTGTTTTAGTCAACTGTTACTATTATTTCAAAAATATTATATGGAGAACATGTAAAAGATTGTAAATGTTGTTATTGTATAAAATGCGAAGGTAACAATAGATTTCTTCCTTTTCATTTCATAAAAATTATTTTACTTTAGTTCAGATGTTATTATTGTATTAAATATTTTAGCTCCACATTTTGATGAATTATGCAGAGATGCTAGCCATCCAGTTAATTGCAATTGTTGCAAATGTAAAAAAGACAGCAGCAGTGATATTTCCATAGATAAATCAGTCACAGACAGAATCATACCTGTTCTTGATGTTATGAAGAGTATCTCATTTATTCTGGACCGGGTAAACTCCGAAATACAAGATAAAATCATAAGATGGATTAATATTAACGAAGATATATTGGAAGAAGATCTGAAAGTTATTGCTGGTATGAGCTTATGTTATCTTACTTTATTTTGTCATCAGTGACTTATATTATCTTTTGATTTGAAAAGAAGAAAATGAAGATCAAAAAAGTTCTTCTAGAGATACTACTCTGTGTAACTCCTCTTGGGTACAGCTGAGCATATCTACTATGCAAAAATATTTGCAGGAGACTTTAAAAAATTGACTTTAGTTATGTCAAAATATTTGTTTATATACTCAAATGTTGCTGCTGATATATCTTCTCTATAATATCATACAAATCTTTTATAAGGGTATGTAAAACTGTGCACGGGTAAGGACAAAAAATGGATCCATCTTTTTAAAAATGTTGTTTTATTATAATCCTGGTTTTATACTCGTACAAACTGAGCGGTTGCAATATACAAAAATAAAAAAATTGAATGAGCTTATATTAATTGTTTAATGTGATTTTTGTTCAGGTTTCTTTACTTTTTCATTATTGCTTCTTGCGTTTCTTCGTCTGTCCGTTAACGTAATTCGACCATCTTTTTGCTTGATTTCCTCCATGTTTTCTGATAACAGTTGGTTAGAATCGATTTCACGAGGTGTCTTGTTGCTTTGCATAAGATCATTTGTATCAGAGAGAATCTCTTCATTTCTCAATGAACCGTCTGCAAACTGGAAACTAGGTTGTTGCTTGGTATTAGCCTCCCGGAAGTTTCGAGGGAAAGTATTGACAGTGACTTCGTTTGTTACATGTGTATTTTCAACCAAATCTCTATTGACATAGGGTTCAACATTACTTTCTAGTGCACGGACATACATGTTTTGATACACTGTTTGTTGGTTGAGATGAGGGTGAATATGATAATGACTGGAAACTTTACCATGGTGATTTCTTGCCTGAGGGTTCACTTTAGTATCAACATTGTCCTGTAAACAATTAATGTATATTGATCATCTTGCTAAGTATGTACTTAATACTTCACAACATACAATACTTACATTTGATACAATGTGAGATAATGTTTTTGATTCATAGGGCATGACCAATTGAGGCCTTGTAAACATTGAAGAATATGATGTCATGGGAAGAACTTTCATTGCCATTGGTTCAATACCAGATTCATGCAATACAGCTATATTTTGCTGGCAAGGACAAGGTTTGAGGTATGTATGCAGAGGATTAGAACAGGGTGACATAGATGGAACTTGAACTAGCATCATTGGATTTGAAGGTAGAGTGATCAAATGATCATGGCAGTTAGATGCAACTGGTAGGACTGTCAGGGTTTCCTGAGGCTTTGGTAAAGGCTGTGGAACTTGTTCAATATGCATTGGTTTTTCTTCCTTTGTAACAGGTTGTATTTCTGTTTCATCTGGCTTATGTTTTTCAGTAGTCTTAATGATAGTTGACTGGGGAAATGGTTGCATGATATTAACAGCTGGAGTAGATTGAGCACAAAGTTGAGGAGGAGACTGTACAATCTGTAAAGTGTGAACAGGTTGAACCATTTGTTGAGGCATCAGAACATTAGCCTGAGATAAAGTTTGAGTAGGCTGGACAACATTTAGATTTTGGATTTGTTGAGATTGAGTATGTAGAGATAGTGGAAGCTTCTGTGTAGGTATTTGATTTTCTTTCCAAATAACTTGCGCAGGTTGAGATGTTCCTGGTCCTATTTGTACACAAAATGTTGATTTCTTAGATCTGTCTTTGTCCTCACCAGTCTCCTCTATTTTCAAATCCGCCTTTTTAGATTCTGCTTCCGCCTCTTCTGTCAGTGACTTCTTCTCTACAATTTTAGGCGCCGGACCAGCCTGGATCAGTGCGATACACAATAACAGAAATACTAAACGCGCGTTTCGATGCATCGTTACCAACTATATCGACTTGAAGACTTTTAAATTTCGATTGAACACTGATCGATTGAATTTCATTTTTATAGTCGTTACGCGACACAAATTCTTTTTGCGAATCCAATTTTGTAATCTTCTTCCAAACGCAACGACATATACATTGCTGACGATGATGAATTCAAGTTTCGCAATTGCTATGTAGGTGTTACACATTTTCCTGAGAATATAAATATTTCGTTAAAAATTTAAAGCGATTTTAATTAAAATTAAGCTAATGTAAACTGTACCGTTCAATCGTTACGAGACAAATTTACTACAGACTTGCAACTGAACATGTGCTTGTAATAAGTTAGTGATAAATTAATCGAAATATTAATGTAGAACAAGTAATTCATCAAACAGTATAAATTAAAAAAAAATGGACACGCGTTGATTTTGAAGAATTTAAAAATGAAATATTTATTAAAATTGGTCGTATTCTTTATAAAACTAGTACATCTTTGTCATTTGCATGACACAAAAGTGCAACATTGCACATTGCAATGGTTTGGTATGCAGTTTCAAAATATTCAGGCAACCATGGGATGTACACGTCATCTCTTTTGTATTTATTTTGTACATACTTTGTCTCAGGTTATATAATTTTTTCCATTGGAAATTGTATTAAAAATTCTCTGGAATTAAAAATCAGTCAATCATGGTTCAGCTTATAGGAATATTACATATTAGAATTTATCATAATTGTATACTGTAAAAATTGTTTATAAGTTGTATGAGTTAAGTAGTATTTATTTGTAAAATTTTAATAATTCAAGTTAGAACATTCATTCTTAGAACAATTTTTTAGTTTTATCAATTGAGAAATGATTTTGTACCGGTTTATCACGTTTTATATTCTCCTGAATTTCACATTGAAGTTAACTACCAGAAGGGAATTACAGTGGGAATCTAATATGTAAAGTAACTTAAAAGACAATAGTGTATTGTGAAGTAATTAATTTGCAAAACCGAAAGTATTTTGAAAGTGCCATTCCTACATGTATTTCAAAATTTATATTTTCGCGCATACTATCTGCAAATATGGGAACTGTCTATCCATATTATAAATTAAATCACAAAATTAACAAACTTTTTGAATTGATTCGGAATATTTATTTAACGAGTTAGTTTCACATGAATCTTGATATTAGAATGAATTAATTATTTTGTAATTTAACAAAATTGGAATTTTATAATTACATTTATAAACAATAATTATATGTATAATACATACCAGGAGAAGCTTCTAATACTTGACCGTTAGATGGCGTTGACGGGATCTTCTGGAGCAGTATTTTGTAGTAGTTTTTCAACTCGAATATTATATATCGATTTCTTTAACTTAAGTGACCATAATATGCTCCAGAATAAAGAGTTAATTATGTTCAAAACATTTCGGAGATATTGGTAAATCGGAAACATCGATAAATGCAAAATTTTGGTTCCCAAATTTAATTCTATTAGTTTCCACCCTTCATCGCTAGATGGCTAGCTTTTTGACGCTTATAAAATGTAAAATTTTTAAATTTCTTTATTAATGATTTTAGTGCATTGCAATGCCATTATATACACTCTACTGAAAACGTAGAACATTAATTTTTTAGAAAATTGGTATGTAATGTCTTGTTTGTTCCACGTTGGACGCTAGATTGAGCTACCTGTATTGTTTTTGTGGTGGCCGTTCATTTGGTCGATAAAGGAGATCTACTTGGTTGATAAAGAAGAATACATCGTTACCTGCCACCACTTTATTTTCCTGTCAAGAAGAAATCTTATATTTCTAATTACAAATTTTGTTTATAATTGCCAATGTGATGTGATGCGAAACACCAGTCATTTCAATCACTTTCAATTTGATTAAAATAACAAATTTTCAATTATTCTTCCATCAGGACTCATGTGAAACAGACGTATTTAATAAATTATAATTTCTTTCATAATATCTGTTAATTAGTGATTTATAATATGGGAATAAACCTCCATATTTGTGTGGCGGTCGTCGAAATAGTCGTTAAAGAAGTTTGAAGCTTTACCTACCTTCACCTTTATTTCTTTTCTGTTGACAGTTTTGTACTTTTGAACATTTTATTATTTATCATTCTCGAAAATGTTATAATCAGGTCTAATATTACCCTCAAAAAGCTAGAATTGCGCTTAAATGTGTATGATGCTAGTGGAATAAACTATTTAGTTTGGGATATTGGTGATAAATAGTATGCCAGACATTGTTTATCTCACACTTTTCAGTACGAAGCACGTGTGCGATTTTACATAACCTGGATGCAACAGTGTGTGCACTATGGAACTGATAGGCTGAATTAGAATACAGTAACAGATATTACGTATATTAAATTATTTGAAAGTTATTTGATTACTTATTGAAGATATTTTTCGTAATTGCTGATAAAGATGAGGAACAAAAGACATAACTGGAAAGGAAGAAATGTTGCAAAAATTGAAATTGACAATTCTTCAACTAAAAAGGTTATTTAGTAAAAACATATAATTTCATGCATACAAAGATTTATTATCCACGTTTTTTTACACAGATCGCTTTAGACATTAAGTATCACGAGGATAATTATGATGCATGTAACACATTAGTTCTTCCAAGTGAAAAAAGAAAAACAAGTAGTAAAGTTGAAAAAGTAACTACAACTCGGTTACTATCCAAGAAGCGCAGAAAACAATTGGAAAAAGTTATAGAAAAGAAAAAGAAGAAGTTGAATGTAAGTTAAATCAATATGCAAATTACTTGAAAATAGGTATGAATATTTCATATGTTATCTTGTTTGTAAACAGAGAGCTATACTTTTAGAAGAATTAGCAAAGGTTCAAGCACCACAGGAAGAACTAAAACATTATGTATCTTTAACAAGCATTCAAACTAAAGGCTTGAAACGTCATTTTAGAGAAATAGATATACCTATTAAAACATATGAAGATAAAACGAATGACAAACATGATAATGATACCACGGAAGTATCTATAAATTCTATTAAAGGCAGTAAGAGAAAGAGATTAGCGATATTAAAAAAGCAGAATAAAGAGGAGGGCAGTTCAGGTCCAAATGTTGTTGGATTCTCTGTAAGTTAAGATAAAAAACAATATAGAAATAAACAATTAAACAGCTGTGTATTTTAGGATTCTAGCAATAGCGCATCAGAATCTAACTTCAGTGAGTCGGAATCAAGTGTAAATAATGAAGATAAACAAGACATAAACATACATGAGAGTATGGTTTCTACAAAAAGTATTAAAGATGAAGCTAAAAATATAAATGATTCTACCACTGAAGGTCATCAATCATGGGGTAGTAGAAGTACAGAGAAAAAAGAAACAGAAATGGCGGTGTCTATTGTAGTAGACAAGAAACCAGCTACTTTTGTAACGGTACAAAGAAAACCAGAAATTCAAGTAGCCAGGTTGAAATTGCCTGTAGTAGCAGAAGAACAAGTTATTGTAGAGGCAATTAATGAGAATCCTGTTGTAATAATTACTGGTGAAACAGGAAGCGGCAAGACGACCCAGGTACCACAGTTTCTTTATGAAGCTGGTTATGCTCGCGATAAGATAATAGGAATAACCGAGCCCAGAAGAGTAGCCGCAATATCAATGAGCAAACGTATAGCAGAAGAAATGAATCTTACTGAAACGGAGGTTTCATATTTAATTCGCTTTGAAGGAAATACAACTGAAGCAACAAAAATCAAATTTATGACTGACGGTGTTTTACTGAAAGAAATTCAAAGTGTAAGCAATTATTTAAGTAAAATTTAAATTCTTTTAACTATTGATAATAAGGTTTTACAATATTTCAGGATTTTCTACTTACAAAATATTCTGTAATTATCTTGGATGAAGCACACGAACGAAGCGTGTATACTGATATTTTAATAGGATTATTATCACGAATAGTACCGTTGCGTTATAAACGGAAGAATCCTCTGAAACTTATAATAATGTCAGCTACATTACGAGTAGAAGAACTTGTAGAAAATGATAGGTTGTTTAAACAAAAACCACCAGTACTGTCTGTAGAATCGAGACAGTTTCCTGTTACTATACATTTCAATCGAAGAACCAATTCAAATTATGTTGCTGATGCTTTTAAAAAGGCGGTAAAAATACATACTCGTCTTCCCGATGGTGGAATTTTAATCTTTTTAACCGGTACGTTAGTAACTGAATTACATACATACAATATTCATTCACAAAATTTTAGGGCAGAAGGAAGTAAATTATGTAGTTCGAAAATTACGTAAAGCTTTTCCTATAAAGAATAGAAAAGAAATAACGAAGCCAATTCATCAATCACATGAAACAAAAAATTCTGTAAAAATAGAGGAAAGTGGAAATGACTTGGAAATAGAACAAGCTATAGAAGATAACAGCGACGATGATAATTTTTATAACGATTTGAGTAGCAAAGAAGCTATTCGTTATAATAAATTACGACAAAAGAAGCAAATTCAGCTGCCGAATATTAATCTAGACGAGTATATAGATCTACTTGTAATCGTTTGAAAAATATTGATCATAATTTGAGATATTTTTAGCTATTCTGTGATTCCCGCTGACGATACTCATGAAGATTTAATTGAAATAGAAGATGAAGAAGATGGGCAATTAGACGAAGACGAAGATGAAGATAATGATGTTATTGATTTAAACATTTTGGCTAATGCACAACCCTTATGGGTTTTACCGCTATATTCCCTTTTACCAACTGATAAACAAGCAAAGGTAACGATAATATTATCAGTAAATATTTCTTAATAATTAAAGAACCGTTCTAGGTATTCGAACCACCGCCAGAAAATTACAGATTGTGTGTGGTTGCAACTAATGTCGCAGAAACTTCATTGACTATACCCAATATAAAATATGTAATAGATTGTGGACGCTGTAAAGTAAGATTGTACGATAAAGTAACTGGTGTAAGTACGTACCAGGTTATGTATACGAGTAAAGCATCAGCTAATCAACGTGCGGGAAGAGCCGGCAGAACTGGACCGGGTCATTGCTACAGGTATTTATATATGTACCTCACTTTAAACGATACATAAACGATTTTACCAAATATTTCTTTCAGGCTATATTCTTCGGCTGTGTTTAATGATCAGTTTGAACAGTTTAGTCAATCAGAAATTCAAAGGAAACCCGTGGATGATTTGCTTTTACAGATGAAAGTGATGAATATTGATAAAGTTGTAAATTTCCCATTTCCAACTCCTCCAGATATTATACAATTAAAAACAGCTGAACAGCGACTACAAATTCTTGGCGCTTTACAACACTCATCCCTTAATGAAAAAGGTATGAACGTTTATAATTGTTATTCACTGTGGATTTAAATAATTTTAGTTTCTTTTTAGATTCATACAGTGCAAAAATTACTCCGCTTGGTCGCAGCATTGCCGCATTTCCAGTTGCTCCTCGTTATGGAAAAATGTTAGCCCTGTCACATCAACACAATCTTCTATCATACACAGTGTGCATGGTCGCTGCACTTTCTGTTCAAGAAGTTCTGATAGAAGCATTTAATACGGACGGTGCTTCCAAAAAGTGGTTGCAGATGAGACGTTTTTGGGCTGGAATAGGAAATAGTCTGCTTCTTGGTACATAGATCATACACGTATTACGAAAATTCATTAAACATACAACATTTGGTAAATTAAATACGTATTTTACATGAAGGCGATCCGATGGTCTTAATTAGAGCTGTAGGAGGTGCAGAATATGCTGGAACCAAAGGAAAATTGCTGTCTTTTTGCGAAGAACATGGCTTACGACATAAGGCAGTCGTTGAAATCAGAAAACTTAGGCAACAACTCACAAATGAAATTAATTTGAATGTTCAAAATTTGAATCTTACTATCGATCCAGAGTATGTATCGTTTAACATTTACATCTTATTCCAGGTGTAAGACAATTATTTTTGTATCGTTTCAAATGTTCATTCAGATTGAAACCTCCACTTGATACCGAAGCTAGATTGCTTAGACAAATAGTTCTAGCCGGGATGGCTGATCAAGTTGCAAAAAAAGTAATGCCCGATGAAGTGAGCGAAGACCAAGACAAAAATAAATGGAAATATGCTTACAAGTAGGATTAACAAATTTTTTTGGCACATACAAAACATTACGTATATGATTTTTGTTTAGAACTATGAATATGGAAGATCCAGTATTTATGCACTCGTCGTGTGTTCTTCGAAGAACGTGCCCTGAATGGATAGTTTATCAAGAAGTTTATGAAACGAATAAAATGTATATGCGTGGAGTTACAGCCATCGAACCAGAATGGTTGCTTAAGTTTGCTCCATCTTTATGTCGGCTTGGAGAACCCTTAATTGACCCACCACCAAGGTTTATCACTTACCTCTAATTTTTAATATTTTCAAGTTTGTTGCTTAAGTTACGTAGATATTTTAAACAGATACGACGCAGGAAGTGGAAAGGTCATGTGTAATATAACAGGAACATTTGGAAAAGTTGGTTGGAAATTGCCGGTAATGGAAGTGGAACATCCACTATCTGTGGCAGGAGTTAAATGGTTTGCATGCTTCCTTTTGGAGGGAAATGTATGTCCAAAATTGAAACAGTTCGTTCCTTCGTTATTAACAACACCACAAAGCATCAATAAAGCATGGGCTAAGTAAGGTTTTTAATGTGATATATATATTAAATGTCTTCAAAACTTACAGAAGGATTTAACTTATATTATGTTACATGTCAGACTGATACCACGTACACAAGAAATGACACAACATTTAATATCTCGTGGAATTATGTCAAAAGAAAGATTATTAGAAACTTGGAAGGAAGATAAAAGTTGTAGGTATATACTTTTTCAGATATGGATATGATAAATAAATTAATTAATATCGATAATGATTTATTTCAGTTCTTCTGTCAGCCTACCAGAAATGGTTGCCAGAGTCTATTCATGGACATGTTACAGTTATTTGGCCACCTGTATAATAAACTATATACTTATGTACAATTGTACAATGTAGTTATATACCTAAACTCTGCAACATATGAAAAGCTAATAGAGCAATGCAGTTCGACAATTATTTATTCAATGAGAACTATTGCATATAACTCGACTATATAATTAGAAATTCGACATATAACTCGGAATATAGCTCTATTCCGATTTTACATGTAAATTTTTTAAATAAACACTTGATACTCTTTATGTTCATTGGATAACAACATCTATTTTCCAATAAATTAGCTTATTCTAGACTACCCGCTATTTATCAATAGAATACAACGGTGCGGAGAATGCATTTAATGAATAAAAGTATAATGAAATATGTACATATTTCCATAACTTTGCGGTAACTTAAAATTTTGCGCGAGACACAGTATACTAAATTTTTATTCTACACAGTAGAATTATCTTTGAGTTATTGGCAGTGCTATGACATTAGTAACATTATGACAAATGTCTAAAAACAGTTATTACATCATTCAGCTTTTATCCCCTTTTTCTCTTTCTTCTTAATTGGATTCTTTTTACAGTCTTTGTAAATATTATTAAGATCAAATGTTGCTTTTATATTATCCTACAAAATATTTACCTTTTAATATATATTACAAGATGTTAAAAAATTATATTACTTACAATTTATTAATCAATATTTACTTACCAATGAAAAGAGAAATTTAACCAGTTTGCCTTTGTGATCAGCATATGGACGTCGTTCTACCTCTTTACCATCCTTAAAAAGAATTAAGGTAGGAAGCTGTTTGCTAGTACTAGCATCGCTAATACGATATTTCACTCCTGCATCTGGGTATCTTCCAATATCTACTTTTCCAAATTTCAAATTTTCTAAAGCATATCTAAAAAATATTTTTAAATGCTGTTATACTTGAAAAAAAAGTATTTAATTGATATAACTAGCGACATGTAACATACTCTGCAGAGAGTTCAGAGAATATTGGTGCAAAATTGACACAAGCTGGATTCCATGCAGTATAGAATGCAACCAGCCAAACGATTTTATTATCACGGTATAGTTCTTCTTGTAATCCATTAGCACCATGTAAATAAGTTACATTCTCAGGACCTTGGTAAGTTGGTTCAGGGAGTAATAAACCGCACACTATGGTTATAACATAATATATAAATCAATTAATATACAATGGTAGGAAGGTTTACCATGTCACCAATTAAATACCTACAAATAAATACAATAGCAAATATAATTCCCATACGAATATCTGCATAAAACCAAAGAATCAGATTGGCAATTTTAGTATACACAAAGCTGGATGACAAGTAGTTTATCATTGTGACACTTCCAGTCTTCCGTGTCCTTATCATTATGACAATCATAAGAAAAAATAAAATCTCCGTTTCCCTCTAAAATAAAAATAAAATTTCTATTACAATTAGGTGAAATTCTACACCAAACGTTTTATTATTTTCAAATTACTCACTCCATCGAGTTCGCACTCAACTTGCGCAAACAGATATTGACATACAATAGGAAATCGTTTAGAAACGATATACGAAACACTTAGTAAAATGTTTATCAAATAATAAGGCTTCAACAAAAGTCGCAAATCTTTTTTAAATGGCATTTTCAGAAAACAATGAGTACACGTAGGTTATGCACAATTATTACAGTAAAGTTCACTTCCGATGAAATGATTTCAGTTCAAATCATTTAACAGTATATTTTACTCAATTTAACGATATAATGTATAAATTTTTGCTTTATAACAAAAATAAATAATACACTTTTATATTGACTACAAATTGATCACTCAACCAACCACTCTATGTTTATTAAATTTTGTCAATCAAAATCAAGATTATTGCATGCGATTAATCTCACATTAAATACCTGGGTATTTCATAAAGTAATAACGAAATTAGTATAAACAAGGTTAAATGTTATGAAATTAAGCGTTTAATGAACAACTGTAATAGTTCAAGTCCTTCATTACTCAATAGATTATAATAACTAAAAAATGTAACGGATACAGATATAAATAAACGAATTATATTTGGATATAAAATCACAATCGAGGTATAGGATAGACTAGTTATGATATTGTTGTTTATGTCGTACATCTCATGGAACTCTAAAGCCCCGTTACCATTCGTATGTATCAACCTACTACACCAATTGGACAGATTATTCAACAGACAAGATGCATATAAGTCAGACAGTGGTACGACATTGTGTTCGTATCACACGATTTGAAATATGAACATTGTCAAAAACAGCATGCTTGACAGCTGTTGTCTTTTTAAAATATTTTTGAACTATTTTAAAAGGCCCTGATTCTAAACGCATTTTAATATTCATATTTAACGTGCATCTCGCTGGTAGGGTTATCTCTAACGTCAGTTAGCGGTGAATGATGGTACCAAAAAATAATAGAAAATTGTCCTCTATATATATATATACTATATTTTGTCTATGATGAAATTATGTGAATATCATTTGAATTGAAATAGATGTCAATATACCTGTTGAATCTAAATATTTCAATCGGTAAATGGATTGTTAATTTGAGAGAACTGTTATCAATTGCTTATTACGGAGATATACTATACAATACATGTACGTATGTGTGTAAGTATATGTATATAAAGTATGTTATATCATATACAATTTTTCCATTAGTTAGATAAGATATTTTTAATATTTATACAAGTGTATCTAGTTTCATCATGGTATTTAGTTTTATAATATATTTATTCTTTGATGAAAATATTTAATGATTGAATTTAGAAGAAAATTTATTCTACTTTTTCAGCGTGTCACTGACATTTATATAATTTATCAGAAATCCAATACTAATATTGCACTTGTAGACAACACGATACCAGAGATATAACCCTACTCTGGTTCCGAATGAAGGTCGCTTAGCTTATAAATCTCCTGCATCGATTGGTAGTCCATAACTGAATTTTGAACATGAAGTTCTTAATAGCAATTTACTTGGTCGCTCATTTTAGTCTAACAACTTGCAAGGAAATTTCTGTTTCCAATACAAGCATTCCTTTAGTTCTCGTTACATGGGATTATGAAGGTGCTACTCAAAAAGGTAAATCTGACCTTTATAATTCTTTAAATGTGATATTATATTAATAAAAATGATTCCTATTTCTCTTTAGCATGGAATGTTCTATACAACGAAAAGCGAAGCGCTTTAGATGCTATAGAAGAAAGTTGTAGTCTCTGTGAAGAACAAAGATGCAGGAAAACTGTAGGATACGGTGGCAGTCCGGATGAAAGTGGAGAGACTACATTGGATGCTCTAATTATGGACGGGTATAGTTATTCTTTACTTAGAAATACGTTTACGTTACAGCAATTGTCTTTGCGAATTTATTTATTCGATTACAGAGTTACAATGGATGTTGGAGGAGTAGGTCTTCTGAGGAACATTAGAAATGCAATTTCTGTTGCACGTAAAGTTCTCCATAACACTAAGCATTCTTTACTCGGCGGAGAACTGGCCACGAAATTTGCGGTAGAAATGGGATTCAAAGAAGAGTCCTTACAAACTGAAGAGTCAAGAAAAATGTGGCAAGATTGGAAAGCTAAGAATTGTCAGCCAAACTTTTGGAAGGTAAAGCATCCCGAATAAGGAAAATCTAATGTCACGATGCACGGTGTTCTCTCGCTTTCGACGCTGTTCCTCGAACTTCCATCTTTCTTGTATTAAAAGAGAAATGTTGAAAAAAGTACCGTTAGAAGCGCAAGATATATGCGTGTCTAATAAAATCGTTAACTTTGATCACTCTAATATTATGTGTTGTCTGCACAGAATGTATTTCCAGATCCTGGAGAGAGTTGTGGTCCTTATCGTCCGATGGAAAGTTCCATGAACGACAAAGAGGAAGAACACGAATCCTATGTAACCGAAGAAAACCACGATACAATTGGAGTCGTAGCGATAGATGCGAACGGGCACATAGCGGCTGGTACATCGACAAATGGCGCTAGAATGAAAATTCCTGGTCGTATCGGAGATTCTCCGATTGCAGGCGCAGGTGCTTACGCTGATCAAAGTGTCGGTGCAGCTGCTGCAACCGGTGAAGGCGATATCATGATGCGTTTCTTACCTAGGTAACAAAAAATTCAATCGGATACTAAATATGTGCTTCACTATAAAAATAAGGTCTATTTCTAAAATGACAAATGCAACTTTAGCTTTTTAGCCGTGGAAGAGATGCGTCGCGGTGCTACTCCCAACGAAGCTGCAACAACGGCTGTTGGTAGAATCGCTGAACACTATCCGACATTTACCGGTGCAGTAATTGCCATAAATAAGAATGGAGAATATGGTGCAGCATGCAATGGCATTACTCGCTTTGCACACTATGTTGCTAATCCCGAGTTAAAAAAAGCAACCATGCTTCACGTAAATTGTATAGATTTCAAAAATACAAAATACGAGGTTAATTTGATCAGAAACAAAATAAATTACTCGTAACAAGTTGCTATTTCGAATTATAATAACGGGTCTGTAATTTTGTCAATTACGTTGTTAATGCAATAGATATACACTATATGTATATGTATGTAGTCTTTAAAATGTTAACATATCAACGAAATAAATATCATGAAATTTATATAGGTACGTTGCTTTATTATTATTATTATTAGAAAAAGGGGAATAATAATTTAACAATAATTTAATCGTACTATCAATGGAGTTTGTTCAACCGAGATTAATTTAGAAATGGTTTACCGCTTATTCCTAGATGGCAGAGTAATCGTTGTTTGCGTTGGTGCGTCGACGAAGGTGATGTTTCGATTTGTGTACAATAACAATAATCGTTTGTCAAATAATTAATCGCGAAATATTAGTGTCTCATTGCCGAGTATAGAAATTAGACAATAATAAATGTACGTTTCGTGCATAATTTTTGTTGCATCGAATAATTGTTAAGATTCGTTTCTACATACGTAAGTTGTGCTCGTTTTAATCGATTTTAACCTTATTCGTTGTAGATCGAAAGAGAAGAAAAATGCCAGAAACGTCGGAGGAAGACATGGGAATGTCCGTTCGTTTAACGAACGACGATTTCCGAAAACTATTAATGACACCAAGAGCATCGGTTCCATCCGCTACACCGGCGTCCGTACCTGGAACGGTTAGAGATGCGAGCGCAAAAACGGCCCAGACACCGAATATCAGCGGCGGCAGTAGAGCAGAGCTTCGGAGGAAAAAGAAAAGTTTTTACGCTAAATTGAAAAAGCAGGAAGAGGATAAGATGGCAGAATTAGCGGAAAAATATAGGGACAGAGCAAGAGAACGTAGAGACGGTACGAATCAAGATTATCAAGCGGAAGATCCAATGAATAGCGCCAGCGCGTATCGTGCTGTTGCGCCCGACTTGAAATCCGGTATGGACGCTGCAGAACGTAGGAGACAAATGATACAGCAATCTAAATTCTTGGGAGGCGACATGGAGCATACTCATTTGGTAAAGGGATTGGACTACGCCCTTCTTCAAAAGGTAACACTATGGAACACAAAAGGTCGCACGCATATCGGACAATTAGATCCTACTAACATTCTGTTCGATAGGTAAGAAGCGAGATAGAGGCTAAGGAACATGAACAAGAGCAGGAAATGGAGAAATTGGTAAAACCGAAGGATAAAGTTAAAGAGAAGAAGGAGGGGGAAAAGAAGGACGACGAGATGCAATTCAAAACGAAAATAGGACGCAACGTGTACAGGACCGTTATGACAATGAAATCGAAGCAAATCGAAAGAAACGAGTTATTCACGCCGGGTCGTATGGCTTACGTGATAGAGTTGGACGACGAGAATACGGACGTGGATATACCTACCACTTTGATCAGAAGCAAAGCCGATGTACCGACAACGGATAACACTCCTACTTTGACGACCAACGATATCGTGATAAACAAGCTGGCGCAAATCTTATCGTACTTACGACAAGGCAATCGTCACGGGAAGAAAGGTAAGAAGAACAAAGACGGACGATCTAGACCGGACGACATGAACGATATGGATATAGCGCCGAGACCTCAGGACGAAAGTATTTACGGCGATATCGGCGATTACGTTCCAACGATCGGCAAGAAAGACGCGAATCCGTCTCGAGAGAAAAAGAAAGGTTCTTACTTCGATAAATCGGAGAATGCTCTGGATACGGACGATAAAGCGAATACTCCGCAATTACCGAGTATAGCGGTTACGAACGCGGAAAGTAACGCTCCGAAGAAAGGAGCCCTTCTGAATAAATTAGCCGCCGAGCCAGAAGGTTACGCGGAATGTTATCCCGGTTTGGACGAGATGCAAGACGCTATAGACGATTCGGACGACGAAGTAGATTATACCAAGATGGACCTTGGTAACAAGAAAGGTCCAATCGGCCGGTGGGATTTCGATACTCCGGAGGAGTACAGCGAATACATGAATAACAAGGAAGCGCTGCCGAAAGCGGCGTTCCAGTATGGAGTGAAAATGGCCGACGGTAGAAGGACCAGAAAGTACAACAAAGAAAAGAACGAGAAAGCGGAGTTGGACAGGGAATGGCAGAAGATTCAAAATATCATGAATAAGAGAAAACCTACGACGATGTTGGACGGGGCGTCGGAATTCAAAGTACCTAGATACTAAGAAATCGAGCCACTCGCGTAATATGTATATAACTTACAAGCAGTTTTGCGTTACGTTCAGCGTCGTTGTAGCGCCGTAGCACGTTGTCAAAGCAATTATCGACGCAATAAAAGATTGTAAGGTTGTTTTCGAAGTAACGCGCGGTTTTTAATACCGATTTCACCGAAATATATATGATTATCGTCGTATGTACGCGATCAAAGGGTTACGTAAAGTATTTATATTCGTCTCGGTGAAATATCCGCGGATTTGTGACCCGAAACCGACTCGAACCGGTGCGAGACGAGTCGGGTAAACAGCTTATCGACGACCTCTGACCGGCATCGGTCTATAAAGGGGATTTTTCGTCGAAACTCGTTTATACCGGTTAAAACTTGAACGGGCAACGGGAAGCGATCGAGAGAAGCTCGACGTTGCCTACGATTCGAGATATCGGCATTACGCAAACGAACGAATCAAAAATTAATTACAGCCAAGTATGAGATTAAACTAGAATCCGAAGCTATCGTTTAGCCTCGAAAATAAACGGTCTGTTATCTCGACCGGGCAGGGATTAAAGAAACGCTCGTTCTTACGTACCTATTTACTTTCGTTCTTACGCTCGTAATAATTTAGCCGTTCGGACTTGGTTCAGCGTAATTCCTTCGAAATCGACGAGAACATACGCTTATAAACAAGTCGAAGATAAGAGAGAGAGGCGAGCGCGAGACGCGAAAGGAAAATCGCTCTGGGGGATCTCCGGTAAGTTCTTGACCCTACTTGCCGATACGGCCCGTAGCTTATATAAACGCGAGTCCGCGGCTTTTAAGTAGTAGGAAGAGTAGATTCGCGGCTCGCTGGTCAGTAGGCTAGCGAACGTCGAGCGAGAAGTCATCGAACGTCGAGAAAGTGAACGTCGCTTAGATTCGCGTAGATGCTGTTTCTTCGAAACTTTATTTCGTCGCTGTCCTACGTCGTGAATATCGTAAGATCTCTTACAGGGAGACCTGTTGTTTGTAAATACGAGAGTAGGAAGAGTAGAGTACAAGAAACGACGCTTGGTAGCGGTACACGCACGGTAGTTGGCGTAGAAAAATTAACGCTGCTGGCATCACTCTATTACTTAATCGTAGTTTACTTTCTCTTGCACATCATTTCTCGCGGCCTCCTCGTCTCGTCGTGTTTTCTTTTCTTCGCGGTTCGCCCAGCTGTCCGAGACATACGAGAGACAGAGTAATAGTCGCGTTGCAGCGAGGAGACAGGTACGTATCGTCTGCACGTTACATCGACTAACATCGAGCATGCTGGATATTGGCTGGTTCGTTCGATCAACGTTCGACGTACGTTCCACGGTAGTATTGTTATTGAACAATTAGTTGGACGCGGGAACGCTTTTGAATCCGTAGACGACAATGGCGCAACTGAAAGTGGCTATAATCGGTCAAAGCCCGTTCGCGGCCGAAGTTTACAAGCTGCTGAAGCAAAATGGTCATCGGATCACGGGAGTGTTCACTGTTCCGGATAAAGGGAATCGAGAGGATCCTCTAGGTAATCGCGGTATCGATAGCGATATACCGGTATTCGTTCGTTCGGCAAACTTTAATAGCGAAACTGTCGTGTTCCGAGGGTAGCCGTGACAGCTAAAGCCGACAACACCCCCGTTTTCAAGATCAAATCATGGAGGAGCAAGGGCGTACCGTTGCCGGACGTGTTGGAACAGTACAAAGGGATAGAGGTCGACTTGAACGTACTTCCGTTCTGCAGTCAATTTATTCCGATGGAGGTGATCAATCATCCGCGTAATCGCAGCATATGCTACCATCCGTCGCTGTTGCCGAGACATCGCGGCGCGAGCGCTATAAACTGGTTAGTTGGTTGACCCGCGAACGCGGTATAAAACGTAACGAGGGAAACCGTTCACGCGTGGAAAACGTTCGCCGCGTTTATCCGTAACGAGCGGTGCGCGCGTAACGCGCGACGGTGGGGGGGGGGGGGCCCTGATAATGGACACTACGCTACGGGGGCAAACGAAAAGAGCACGCGGTGTCGCGTTATCGGACATAACCGATACGGATCGGTTTTCCTGCTTATCGTATCGTTTCGCGACTATGCGAAACACGTAATATGTAGTCGCTTCGCCGGCTATTATTCGCGTTCGATAAAACGCAACGACGAACTCGTCGACGAACGCGGTGAAATCCGATCCGACCGAGAACGGATTGTAAATTCGATCGATTCCGCAGGACCCTGATCGAAGGAGACCAGACAGCGGGATTCACGATTTTCTGGGCCGACGACGGCCTCGACACCGGTCCGATCCTCTTGCAAAGATCCTGCAAAGTGGAACCGAGCGACACCGTCGACACGCTTTACAATAACTTCCTGTACCCCGAAGGGATCAAAGCGATGGGGGAAGCCGTGGATCTCGTGGCCAAGGGTATCGCGCCAATGATTCCTCAGACGGAGGAAGGTGCCACTTACGATCCCATGCTGAACAAGAAGGAGCTTCAAAAGATCGACTGGTCGAAACCCGCCAATCGGATTCACGATTTCATCCGTGGTCTCGACAGCACTCCGGGTGCCTGGACCACCATCGACGACAAAGACGAGGAAGTCCGTCTGTTCGGGTCTAGCCTGTGGAACACCGACGATCCGCTTCCTTCGGTCGTGAATCGGCTGAAGGTGGAAGACAGGCCGGGCATCGTTCACGAGGGTGGACTGCTGATCAACACCGTCGACGACAGGTACGTCAACGTACAGAGAATAAGAATCGGAACGAGGACGATCCCTGCCAGCAAATACGGCCAGAAATGCGAGGATACGGTGATCCAGTTTACGGAGGAGGAACTGAAGATCGTCGATACCGTTAGGATGATCTGGTACAGCATCTTGAACACGGACATCGACGACGAGACGGACTTGTTCGCGTGCGGTACGTGTGCCCGCTGTTCTCGATCGAACGAGTTCGCTATACTCCCGTTTGCTATTTCGTTCGCTAGGCGATCCTCAAAACCCTCGTTCGACCCTCTGAAACGCGAGCTTCCTTTACAGGAGCCGGAAGCATGGACGTTGTCAGGCTGGTCGAAGAAGTGAAAGACAATCTAGGAATCGCGTTACAGAACATCGACGTGTTCATGAATCCGGTATTCGCTCGATTCGTGACCGCGGTGGTTCTAGCGGCCAGGGGGATCTCCGCCTCCAAGGAGATCAAATACGACGCCGTCGAGCTGACGGCGAACAACATCACCGTCAAGTTTCCCAGGCAGCTGTTCATCGACGGAGAGTTCGTGAGCGGCGGTGGAAAGGCCATCGATACCGTGAATCCCGACGACGAGAGCGTCATCTGTTCCGTGGAGTGCGGTTCCGCGGAAGACGTGGACAAGGCAGTGAAAGCCGCCAAGAGGGCGTTCGAACAGGGCGAATGGAGCAAGATCAGCGCCAGAGAACGGGGTGCTCTTCTATTCAAGTAAATATTATCTTTTCCCGATAATCGTACCCCACGCCCCGCCACGGTAGAATTTATTGCTACGAACTCGGTAATTTCCAGACTGGCGGATTTGATGGAACGGCACAAGGAGGAGCTGGCCACGATAGAGAGCTTGGATTCGGGTGCCGTATACACGTTAGCCTTGAAAACTCACATAGGAATGTCTATAGAGACTTGGAGGTACTTTGCAGGCTGGTGCGACAAGATTCAAGGCTCCACTATACCGATATCGCACGCCAGACCGAATCGTAATCTATCGTTCACGCGAAAGGAACCGATCGGAGTTTGCGGTCTGGTCACGCCATGGAATTATCCTCTGATGATGCTCTCGTGGAAGATGGCGGCTTGTTTGGCAGCTGGCAACACCGTGGTGATGAAACCCGCTCAAGCTTCGCCTCTGACGGCCCTCAAGTTCGCGGAGTTGACCGCGTTGGCCGGTTTCCCTCCGGGAGTGGTGAACATCGTACCGGGGAACGGTAGCGTGACAGGAAACGCTATATGCGAGCATCCGCTGATCAGGAAGCTCGGATTCACCGGCTCCACGCAAATTGGCCAGTCCATAATGAGATGTTGCGCCGACAGTAACTTGAAGAAGGTCTCTCTGGAGCTGGGCGGTAAAAGTCCCCTCGTCGTGTTCGAGGACGCCGACATTCAGCAGGCGGTCAGGCTCGGAATGAGCAGCGTGTTCTTTAACAAGGGGGAAAACTGCATCGCTGCCGGTACGCACCGTTATCGCTTCGCGTCGACGATCACATCGTTTCGATCTTGACTTTTTTTCTTTTTTTCCTCGACAGGACGATTGTTCGTGGAAGAGACTATACACGACGAATTCGTGAGAAGGACGATCGAGGAGACGAAGAAAATTTCGATCGGTAATCCGCTGGATAGAAGAACGGCGCACGGGCCGCAGAATCACAAGGCTCATCTGGACAAATTGTTGGAATTCGTGAATCGCGGCGTCGACGAAGGAGCGAAATTGGTTTACGGGGGCAACAGACTGGACCGTCCCGGTTGGTACTTCGAACCGACGATATTCACGGACGTCGAGGACGACATGTACATAGCGAAAGAAGAATCGTTCGGTCCGATAATGGTGATCTCGAAATTCAGTTCGAACGATATGGATCGAGTGATCGCGAGGGCCAACAGAACAGAGTACGGTCTAGCCTCCGGCGTCTTGACCAAGGATATCGGCAGAGCGTTGAGATTCGTGGAGAAAATCGAGGCCGGCACCGTGTTCGTCAACACCTATAACAAGACGGACGTCGCTGCACCGTTCGGTGGTTTCAAGATGTCGGGTTTCGGCAAGGATTTGGGTCAGGAAGCTCTGAACGAGTACCTGAAGACGAAAACCGTCACTATAGAATACTAGAAGCTATCGTACTACCAGCGATCGTATCCGCCCGTCTCATTTTTCTACTCGCCGTTTTCGTATCACGCGCTCGTCTCTGTAAATCATTCTATTTATATGAATAAATTTGTCCCGATACTTTTCGGATCGCTCTCTGGGCCCTCGAACTCGAACGATGTATCCCTCGAGTCGAGTGGACAACCTCGCTCGGTGGACCGTGCCGGCGAAATCTCGCTCCCACGCGTAACAACTACGTAAACAGTTTTTTTTTTTTTTTTTTTTTTTTCTCCTTAGAGAACAGCCTCTTTCAGAACTCCAGATGTTTCGCCGCGCTTTTTTACTCGAAGGGACGAGCGCGCTCGAGTCCGTGGATGGAATTTTCTCGCTCGTCCGCTTCTCTTTCTCCGCTTATCTATGTACATACTTGCGCGCGTACGTATATTCCTAGTCGACGATGCAGCTCGCATCCATTATCCTCTCTCCTCGTTTTCGCGACCGCGCGCGAGATGCGCGCTCGAAATCGTTCGACGAACTTGACCGAAATTCCCCCTTGCATCGATTATACCGTGCGAGCGCGCGAAACTACACCGTACAATTTGCGGACCAACGAAACGACTCGAGCATCCGACCACACCTACTAATTATCTTGTACGTTGCGTATCCGATACGGGGTCGGGCTAAAGCAAACGCGCCGCGCGAAACGTTAACCGGGTGGACAAACGTACGGAAGTTTCCCTCCGAGGCTACCTGCGACTGGCAACATCTCCCGTGAAGGATCCTCTATACGTATACGTACACAAGTGTAGTACATACTTGTATGCATACATACGTAGTACGTACGTATACACGGAGCGGGTGCGAACGATCGTAAGGGCGAGCGCAGCTGTTCCCATAAACGTCTCCCTTTTCTTTCTTTCGTTACTCGAGGATAACGGCCGTCTACGATAGTTCCGCCTGTTTGATCGCTTCGTTTCGTTTCGAAGAGTACGGCTCGCTCGCGAAGTTTATGGTGCCGTCCGGCGATTTTCGAATCGTCGAATTAGAGCAAGCAATCGAGCGACCGATCGTATCCCGCAGAAAATTTCAAGATTATTCGAGTGTATTCGAGGAGGTTCGAGAGTACCCGAAGGCTTCGTTGGAGTTTCGGGGATCCGAGGTATTTCGAGTTAATTCGAGGATGACTCGACCGCTCGTTATTATTCGTCGTGGACAGGAAATGCAAATTTTTCCGTCGCCCCTTGACACAGGACAGTGCCCTCTGACCCTTTCCCAGTCCCCGTTGCTTCCTCCCTTCTACCGTTTTATTTATCTCCCATTCATCCTCGTGCTCTACCGCGCGCACGCTTCTTTTTTCCAGTTACGCGAATCTAGGCATAAAAAATTTGTTCGTTCGCGGCCGATAGCGAACGCGTTCAAATAAAATTTGCCAGAAATTTCTGTCAAAGAAACATTGACGCCCTCCGAAACACGGCGGAGCTAGCAGAGTTTGAAAATTCGAACGCTCACGCTCGAATTCGTGATCGGTTTAATGCGAGCGCGCACGACCATCGGCGTAACCGAGTAGGATCGCGCGAACCTCCTCTCCTCCACGAACGTAACGCGTACCGATACGTGTCGTGGGATCATCATCCGATACGTTGCTACGCGTACTTACACGCGTTCGGATACATACAAGGTAAGTAGGTAGAACGCGTGACGGGAATCGACGCTCTGTCCTCGTAGAGAAGTTCTGGTTACGCCAATGGGCACAGATCCCGTGTACGAATGTGTGGTGGGTCCCCTCTTTACGGCACCCACCACGTGTTTCTCTCTTTCTCCGAAAATTCTCCCTTCTTCGACTCTTCCGCAAATCAAGTTCTTCAGTGTATCAGTTGCCCTCGGGACTCGTTGCGGGACGGTTGCGATATCGTTTCCGTTTCTTTTTCGTTTTCGCGCGTTCTCGTGATTCGATGGAACGAAACGAGACGAAGGAAAGTGGAGTGCACCGGAACGATCCTCGATCTCTCTCGAAACTCGTCCGTTTCGTACACGAGAAAATTAACGATGTTTCTTCAAAAGGTTCATGCACGATTCGTTTTCGAGTGGTTCGATCGACGTCCAGAGAGAACGGACTTCCGCGTATCCTCGTGAATATCGCGCTGCCCGGAAACGAGTATCTTTTTGTGAGGCACGCGCTTTCGGTAAGCCGATTTATCGGCTGTTCCTCGACGAACGTATATCTCTTCCGGGCCTCGTTATCCGTTCGATTTCCTACGAGTCGATGGTCCTTGTTGCGTTACGCTACTCGAAACGGTAGCCCGTAAACGGAAACTACCCCCCGGCGAAGGAAAAGTATGCAACGTCCGCGAAACGATCTCTACTACCGTTTAGAGAAGACATCCGGCGCTAAGGGTATCGCCGCACACCCTCAAACCCCCCGCGCCTAGGACAGCCAACCTTTTTCCGTGTACTCGAGACCTTTCGAAAACCAGGGAACGCGGCTTCCAGGAGCAGCCGATACGCGTATTTTCTTGCTGGGCCGATAACGGCTCGAGGATCGCCTCGAGGCGATCGCGACTAAACGAATCGCGACGGAGGAAAAAGTGCAACGCCCTTTCGAATCCGATCGTGTCGCGCGTTTGCCCTTCCATCGGATACACGTACATATGTATGTACGTATTTACGTAAGTACGCGCGTGTGTCATACTTCTTACTCTTTTAGACGGGCTAAACGGTCGAGTCGTTCGTGTATCTGTTAGCAGTAGCGGGTGACTGCCTCCCTCGGAGGAAGAGTTATTTTTCGTAAACGAAATAACACCGTTACGAACGTCCTCGAGCGAATATAACTACCAAAGTTCCGACAGCTTACCTGAATACTCGAGAACATTTCGAAAAACGATCGACGAAATGGGCCAGGAATCTGCTTGTGCCGGCATTACATATCGCCGCTATCCACGATGACTCGCGCGTTTTCCTCGAACGTCGCAGCATCTAGGCGCCGCGTTCGTCCGCGTAACCCGATCGAAACTAACTAATTATTCGAAAGAACGTTCGCTCGATGGCTAATTAGATCGAGCCTTGACCCGGCTGAAAAGTTCGTTCCCGTTATCGCTGTACGATTAAAATACGGCAGGTACTTTTCTTTGCTCGAAATCGTTTTCTGCCACGATTTTATCGTCGGCGCAACGTCTTCGGGCTGTACGATAATCGTAAACGATCATTTTTCTTCCAGATCGAGTACTTTATTTTCCTGCGGTGTAGTACCGCTTATGAGCGGCGTTCCGGAGGTGAAAATAGAAAGAGAGAACGCGTATCAGGGACAGGGCTACGGCCAGGTAATCGGTACGAATACGACGGTGGTCGTACACGAAGGAATAGAAAAGTTGGCCGTGTTCGCGTCACCGAGTTCTACGCGTTTCCGATACCGAACACTTTCCTTCGACGATTTATGCGTTCCGCGCGATCCTTACGACCGTTTGTCCAACGAACGTTCGCTCCGTGAAAAAGGGAACGCGACGCGACAATTAACGCGAATAAATCGGCCGACGGCGCGAAACGCTACAAAGTCGGAGAAAAGGTCGACGCGTTCCAAGGAACTCGAGAGAAAAGCGGACAATGGGGCTTTCCGTGTACCTTTTATTTGTTTCGCCTCGTAACAGTTAAAGAAAAACGTGTACGAGTTTTCCGTATCTCCTCCCGTCGATTCTAAAGCAAATTTTACCAAGGTGATATCTTGGCCGCTGCAGCTATCCGCCCCTTCCTGTTTCCTCTTTGCAAGTTACTGGCTAATCTCTAGACCGCAGCATCCTGTGGGTGGAGAAACCAGCCTATTATAAAGTTTCGGTTCGAAAGGCAAAAACGCTCAAACCGAAATTATTGTTCGCGCCGAGTACATCGTCCGTCGGGTCCTCGTACTACATCCGGATACACATCCTTCGTTTTCGACGAAACGGAACTTTCGGTGTTAGTGAGTGGCGCGAAAAGACACGGTTCTTCGCAAGCGGTTCGCTTCGAATCTCGTTAATCGAACGGCGTACACGGACAACGACCTTCCGACGCCTTAACGATACCGTTTACAGGAGCGTAAACCAATCGGAGTCGGAGTCGGAGTCGGAGTCGGAGTCGGAGTCGGAGTCGGAGTCGGAGTCGGAGTAGAAACCGAAGAAACCGAACGAACGGTTCCACGGATTGGGCGCGTTGCGGCTCGTCATCGGGCACTTTGCTTCTTTTACAATGCAAGCTGCCTTTTGAAGGGCAACAACGTACTCGATTGTTCGCATCGAAACATTTTCATTACCGTTTTCTTAACCGTTCTTCTTCTTTCTGTTTTGTAAAATTAGAAAATCGACCGGTCGTCGTTTCGCGCGACTACAATAAATAACCGTTTCGCAACAATTCCTGACTACGTTTTCTCGCCCTCTACGCACGATAAATACATACAACCAGCGGCATTTTACCGTTTACATATATTTTATTTCGCCTTAAATAATTAGATCTTATGACTACGAATTATCGAGAGAAACAGAGCGACAGAGAAAAAGAAAAAGAGACGATAGAGAGAGACACGGTGACAGAGCGTGTAAGAGAGAGGGGGTCGTGTTCGTGTTTGTACGTGTACGCGCGCGAGCGCGTGTGTGAATGCGCGTGTTTGTGTGTCAGAGAGAGAGAGAAAGTTGAAAAGAGCGTATCATCGTACCAACGTTGTTAACAAAATAATACGGTGCATTAATTCGTTTCGCTGTTAACACGTTCCAGGTCGTACGAACGACCGGTGATCCGCGACATTTATCTAGAGGCACAACTTTGATTCGTCGAAGGATAATATTGTTCTTAGAAACAACGCGATTCACCGCCGAAAGGATCGATATCGTAACGAATCTAGGGCAGTCTCGACGTTTCTAACAATTAAACGTTCCGATAAGATTTTTAAGCTCGGCTTTAAACTTTCGATCGTTAACGCGACACGGCGTACACCAGGGAACACGTTAACGTTAACGAAAACGATAACGAATACGCTCGCGTCGTTGCTATCGCTACCATGGAAAATACAAGCAAACGCGAAGAAGGTGACTACGAACACGCTTTTTCTGCTCTTTGTTCGGATCTCTTTCGCCGTTTAAAACGTTGCGCGAACCAACAACGTTACAGAGCGCGGTCAAGTGCTCACGGCGCATAATAATTCTCGCGTTGTGACAAAAATAATATTAATAATATTAATAATATTAATAATAATAATAATAATAATAATAATAATAATAATAATAATAATAATTATAAAAAAAACATATACAAAGAAACAGCAGAAGAGGAAGAAACGAAAAAGAAAATCTAGTTGAATCCACGACGGCACGATAAGGCAATTTCGATTTTTAAAACGTTCGCGTGAAATTTGTCCCCTATAAAAATTCAGTCTCATTTCTTGTTTTCCCTTTTTACGACGGACCGCGGATTAATGGCTCGTTTCCGTTACGATCTTTATGTACGCTCGGATACAACGTAGGCTTCTCTTAATTAATGGGAAAAAGAGGGGTAGGGGTGGCACCGGTCGCTCGCGATCGCGGAAGAATCCAGGAAGAGGCCGAGAAACTGGCGTAACTAGCTACGAAACGGACCGGGTTCGATTCGGCCCGTACGCCGCGATCGACGATAGGCTATCTCCTACCCAAGAAGACCAAACTCCTAGTTACACCGACTGCCTAAACCGGAATCGAACGTCCTCGCGTAAAAAGGGTATCTGTTCCCTTACCGAACCAAGGGAAGCCTAAGTTCAGCGAGACCGTACGATCGACTCGCCGATCACGATCCGGAAAACGACGATGGCGCATCGATGTTCGTTTACCGTATTCGTTCTTTAAGTACACGAACGACAACCACCGAAGGATAACGTACCTTCTCGTCGGTATCGAAGCGATTGGAACCATTTAGAAGAAAACGCTTTCGGACACTATCGCGACCATCCTCGTTCAATGGCGGGAAACTGGCGGCCGACTCCGATAAAACTTTTTCTCAATGTTAAACATCCGATAAAGTTTCGACAGTTAGAACCATTTAAAAAGGAAATATACAACAACACGTAGAACTCTTGGCTTTTGTTTTCAATGTGGCCCCCGATCCCCCCACACCCATACCATAGACCAGCGCGCAGGTGCGATAAAACGCTCAACTAGAAAGGACAACGATCGTTCGACGCCTACTTGTTTCTTTTTTCTCGTTCGCGAGCAGTTACCGAATCGCGAAACCGATCGAAACCGAGCGAACTCGGTTTACCCGCTCGAATTCGACCAGGCGATACGATATACGATACGATACGCGTTTACTGGCCAAAAGTACGGGACGCGTTACGATCCATTTGCCTATTCGTTTATACGAAAGATAACCTGGACGCGGACTTTGGAACAATTATAATTTTTTAAACACGAAGCGCGTCCTGCCAAGGATGCGAATAACTGGATACATCGAGGATCGGCGAACTGGTCCGATACGGGGTAACAGTAATTATCGGAAAAATATCGCTCGCGCAGGGAATTCGGCCAACGGGCGTACGCGTCCTATAAGTTGGTTGGCGCCGTACAAGTTTCGCGTTGTTGACCAACGATGTACGGTAACGCGGCGCTGTCCTGATCGGAGCGGGAATCGGAGCGATAACGGAGCTAGTTTAGCACGAGGGCGCAACTCCGCCACCGAGTCCGACCGCGTTCGCGCTAAAACGGTGACTCGATGGCCGAGCGATTTGTACGTTGATCATCGCAACGATTTCAAGGAGCGCGCCGTTCGATCGACGCGGAATAAAAAAACGAAAGGCGATATAAAAGCTATCCGAACGAACGGAGTACGTAACGATAAAAAGGGACGTCGAGGAAATAGCAACTGATGCGCGATCCGTTCGCTTCGGAATCGTTTCGAACATCGTTCACGGTTCTAGCTACGTGAATATCTTTAAAATGTTCGACCTCGTTCCCGAAGGGCGAGTCTCATCGAGGGAGGTCGAAAGGAACCCCCCCAGATGGAGGCTGGCTCGCCCGACGAAAAGCCGACGGGAAAAAAACGGTTAAAATTTATCGTTACGAGCTCGTTTAATCGAGCGGTCGGTATCGCGTTCAGCTTCGCGTACGTTCGAAGGGTTTACGACGGACCTACTCTGTTTCGAAGCTTTTAACCCCTCGGCTACGGTGCCGAGTCGGTGAAAGCACCGCTTCGCGAGCGACGCTCGAAATTACCGGACAAAGGTGTACGATATTTACGATTTCGTACCGTTACAAATTTCTTTAGACCCTAACGAATACCGGATGGTCCGCTATAGTGGCCTACGTAAAGATAACATTTTTAAGGCTTCCACCGCCTGGATTATCACAGATAGTAACGTTAACGGTTTTTACGCGTAAAACGTATCCTCGAGCGAGAGATTCCGATGGTTGGTCGACGCTGCCGACCACTACAGCGAGCTTCCGCAGTGAAAGGGTTAAAAACCAGCGATTCGAGTCCGTTCGAACAACTCGGCCCGAACTACGACCAATCGAGCTAACCTAAACGACTAAGAGGGGGCTGTCGAATGTCCATCGCTGGATGTACAAATACTAGGTGTTCCGAGCTTTGGTACAGGCACGTAGAAATATCGTTAAATACTATGCGTCGCGCGGAATAATTTACACTTTCGCGGTATCAGTCTGTCCCGGAGCTTTCCGAGGCGGACATCGAGACGCGTGGACGTCGTCGTCGTCGTCGTCGTCGTCGTCGTCGTCGTCGTCGTCGGGCAGGACCGGCCGCGCGGTAATCGACTCTACCCTGTGTATCGACTAGTGGCCTAGTTGATTCTCGATATCCCGTTAGCGTTCTCGGCTATTACGAACGGCAACGATCGTCGCGGCTCGCTCTCCGCTCGAACGCGGCTAGGTAAGTGTCCGGTGCTGTTTTCCTCGACGAGTCGTCGACGCTAGGTCACCAAAAATGCGACTGCACGTAACCGCCGCCCATTCCTATGGGATTGAAACGATGAGGATGAATCTTCTCCATTCTCATGGCTCCCGGTCCGCCGCTGCCGCTGAGAAATCCACCGTGCGGTCCGCCGCGTGGCCCGAATCCGCTTGCTCTGCCCAGCATCCCTGGACCGCTGCCGCTGATGCCCATGCCCATTCCAGGTGGTCCACCGATACCTCTGCCCCTTCCTCCACCACTCAGACTACCACCGGTACCTGAAACAGTCGTTTCAGTCAATCGAATGCGTTTTTCCTTCGCGTCTCTTCTTCTAATTTTTTTTTTTTTTTTTTTTTTTTTCTTTTTCTTTTTTTTTCTTTACGCGGACTTAAACTTAACAACTTATTGGAGAAGGTGGCGGCGGCGGTGGTGGTGGTGGTGGTGGTGGCGGTGGTGAATAAAGTGGACATCCGTTAGACTTTCCTTTCTAATGTTTTAATCAAATTTAACGAGCAACTACAGTATTGCGCGAACTCGCGCGTCACCGGTAGCAACGAGAATAAGAAAGGTGTGTACGCGTGTGTGTGTGTGTGTGTGTGTGTGTATACGCGTGTGTAAGATACTCGCGATAACCGGAAGGAACGAGTGTCGAGACACGCTGCTTTTAACACTCTCTCTCACTCTCTCTCTTTTTTTTTTTCGGATGGCGGGTTTCGTTCTGACGACTTATTCGAATTATCCCGACGATACGAGTCGCCGTCGTATCGGCTGCGACGAACGATCTCGAGTATTCGTGGGCGAAGACGCGATCCGAACAGCGTCGGAAAGACAGCAAAAGATAAGACGATCGAGACATTCGTTTGCGAGTTTTCTCGGTTAACGAGAAATTCTTGAACCGTTTCGACGAAGCGTCGGAAGCACCGAAATATTTGGTAATTAGGAAACGAAAGTTCCCGAAGTAAATCGTCAGCACAAAATCTCCAAGCAACGTTCAAAAGATTTCTTCTCGCTACGGTATCGCGTGCTCGTTGTTCGAAAACGTTCGAACAAAAGGATTTCGTACAACGCGAGCGTTATATTCGATCTGGGTATGTATCTAACTTCGCGGAAAAGAACAAATCGGGTCGGCCACGGTCGCTCCGTTTTGCGTTTTAATTTACGACCAAGCTACGCGGTTCCCAGACCGAGTATATACTCTATCGATTTAGTCTACCATACAATCGCGTACATACTCGTACATATACAGCCGCAGATTTCTAAGATATCGATGTTACGCGACTTTTTCGTATTCCTTTTTTACGAGCGCGCAAAGCGGACAGGAGGATCGTGCAACGAACCGAGATACTCTTTACGTCGGAAAGGAAAGGAAAGGAAAGGAAAGGAAAGGAACGGAACGAAACGGAAGGGAAGAGAACAAATTTTGGAGAAAGAAGTAAACATAATTTTCACGCGCGAACGTATCGAAAAGAACGTGGCACGATTCTGCCGTCGATCGCGAGTACCACGACTTCCGGTTCACTTTGCGTATCGCGAATATCATCGAAACGCTACAATTTACGAGAATCCGGGGGGACATACTATTCTATTCGGAGATCGATTTTACGCTGACCGTATTATTCCTTTTTTTATCGAGAGAAATAGAAGAAGAGAAAAATACGATGAACGCGCGCAAAGAGGATTCTTTGTCTTTCGATTCTTCGTCGCTCTCCCACCTACCGTAAACGCGGTTTCTGTTCTTCGTTACGATCGAGTTCGACTCCTTCGGTCGTTTTTGGCCCCTTTCCACGGTTTTATCCACCATTTTTGATCTCGCAAAATTTCTATTTCGGGAATCGTTTTCTCGGCGACAAACGAGTTTGCTCCGTTTACGATTAATTATTTTACAAAAATAAATATCGGTCGTTTTTTTCTTTCTCTTATTTATTTTGTATTTTTCTTCTCTCTTTTTTTGGAGTTTCTGGCGAGGGGGCGAACGCGAGGTGACGGAACAACAGACACGAGATATTCTTTGGCAAGATCAAAAATGAATAGATTTTACGCGGCGAGAGGTACAGTAGAAAAATCGAACGTTTCGAGGAAAACGCCGACACGGAGCAGCGAATGACAGAGAGCGAGGAAAAGAGTAGCGAGTTCCGTCCAATTATTTTTCGTCGCGTTTCTCATTTTGTTTCCCTATCGTTCTCGTTCGGTCGCTCTCGTTAGTTTTTGTTTTCCTTATTCCATATCACAGCCATCGTTAGCGCTACTGGACTTCGGGGATTCACCGTTTCGTACGATCTTCGAACCGTCGAACTTCACCATTTACTACTTAACGCGTTAAAAATTCTGTCGCCTTATTTACAAACGAGCCACTCGCTTCGTTCTTTCGTTTTCCCGCTTCGACGAAACGAACGCCGAACGATTACGTCCGAAGATTACGAAGAAGGCGCGGAGGATACGCGCCAGACGATTTTCCGAGTCTCGGCGAAACTCTCGCTATTACGAATCTCGCTATTACGAACATGGTATAAATTTTGAAAGAACGACGCGAGTCGGTTTTCGTAACGCGAACGATATTCCGAATAAACCGCTTAACTCGAGCGCTACCATCGATTTCTTCGCGTTAACCGATACACCATACCCGGTAATTCCTAGCCTCTGTTGTCGTACCGCCGAGATTCGATTTTCCGTCGTAAACGGGTCGTGACGCAACGCGTTTCCCCTTTTTCTTTCTTTCACGTTTCTTTAACGGAGTTCCAGCTCGAATGCCGGACGAGCGTTCGCGACGTCGAGTTCTCCTAAAACAGGGAGAGCTTCGATATTTTCTCCGAATTCCGATCTTCGCTTTCGTTCGCGAAGGGAATGCTGCACAACCAATTGCCGCGTCGATATTTTAAAAAGCTAAGATCGTATCAACGACACCGCGTATTATCTACTTGGTTGTTAGAGTAGGCGTCGATCGCGCGGAACACGCGCATGGAAAAACGTTGTCGTAATTTACGATTCCATCGTCCAGCAACTTCGTCGAGCCGATTCTCGTTTACGCGGTTCTTTTTCGTTTTTCTATTTTTTTATTATATACGCACGAAGCACGAACACCGTTACCAAATATAATACAACGTGAACAAAGTATCGAACAATATCGAGAAAAGGTTGTACACCCTCGCGTCTCTTAACCTCGTTAAGCGGCCGAACGCGTTATTACGATGTACGAGCGAGGTGGATCGTACCTCCTACCGACATCTAATTAATTGGATAACGTCGAGTCGAACGCATCGATCGCGGAAGATCTACCAAGAAGGAACGATTGTCAGGATCGTAGGAGTTACATTTGTTTTCTAGCTAACTCGAGACTCGACCTCCTCGAACCGGATCGGTCGATTCGTATTTACGCGATATACGATATACGTGTATTTGTAAGTACGTATCTAGATTAGGATTAAAAGGACGAAAGTCGTAGACGGCGAAAGTTATTTAACGAGGTTAGCGAATCGGTATATCGATATCGATAACGATTTTTCCTTCTCGTTTCGAATCTGGTTCAAGCTGAATGAGTACACCGCCATCGAAAGACAACGAATCGATCGAATAAACGCGTTCCTGACGTTCTCGATCTAACTAGTTGGTCCTTCGGTTCGGACAGAAGGATAGTTTTATGGTAGAACGATAACGCGATCGTCGACGAAAGGAACGCGTAATTAGCGAATACAAATGTTACAACGAGGGGGCATGTTAATCACAGGGACGATTCGAGAACGATAACGAGATCGTTTCACCGAATTCGAATACTTTCGCTATCTACGGTCCGCTGGAAATCGTTCAGCGGCGACGATGGATTATCGACGAACAGATTGCTGTAAAAATTGTACGGATACGCTCGGTATCCGGTGATTAATTCCTTCGTCTGGATAAAATTCGAAAACGCTAGCTCCGTAAAGATACGGCCGTTCTAATAGATCGCGAATCTTAAACGTTTCTCTTATCCGTTCGATACGCTGATCTCGATCGAGATCGTATTCGTGAATAATTTTTTAATCGTGTTCGAGGAACGCAGGGAGCAACGAACGATCGAGCCAGCGTATTAAATCTAAACCGCGTAAGCACGCTGCGAACGGTGCTTCGATCGAACGCTTTCACGTTCGATACCTTCCACCGTTTACAATTCTACGGAGTACGTCGCGAAAACGCTCAAACGCGAATCTACGGATTTACATCGAATTATCCTTTCGAACGACAAGAAAGGAGCATAAAATTACGAGGGTCCCACGAAGCGCGCAGCCATCAAAGTGTCGAAAGAACGTACACATCCACGATCCCTCTCTCTCTCTCTCTCTCTCTCTCTCTCTCTCTCTCTCTCTCTCTCTCTCTCTCTCTCTCTCTCTCTCTCTCTCTCTCTCTCTCTCTCTCTCTTGCTCTCTTGCTCTCTCACTCTTTCGATTTCGAACGACGACCTCGTGTACGCGAGGTGAACACGATTCACCAAAAGATTACAAATGTAAAACACGCGTTTACAATCATTGAGCAAAATTGTGGAATCAATGTTCGGTTTACAAACAGTTTCGAACGATACAAAGACGATATATCGTCGGAACGGAAGCGCGCGCGCTCACGGAATAAACGAAAGTTATCGAGAGATCGACACGGCAGCGAAAATGGTCGATCGATCGCGGGGGAATCGTTCCCGCGACCGTATTACACCGATAGAGTCGTTACGTGCCGATATAATCGCCTCGATCGTGCCGATCTCGTCGCACCGATACCGGACAATTCGTCACCGTAACTGCAAGGTTAACGATCAACGAGTACCGAACAAGAATGCGTTCTTCTCTTTAATAAAGATAATGCGCGTAACGTTGATATTTATTCCTGGTCGGGTACAGACGTTCCCCTTCGTGGATTGGCGAGCATAGAAATGAAAATGGCATGTTAAAGAGTTATTCCAGACACTTGGACTATTGCTATTTACGTACAACGTTAAACAAATGTACTTGTATACGGTAATTACTCTTTCTTCGAGCAATTTCCGGCCGTCGCGATTCAATCTATCGACGCGTTCCGAACTTATTATCCAAATACATTTGTTTGCTACTTCAAACACGATCATCGCTCGACATAGGGCATAGCCATGCACTGAGCAAATTTTCTGTAAAAGCCACGCGCATTCTGCAAACGCGATCTGTTCAAAACTAACGGATCAGCAACGACGCTCGCTAAATAAATTATTCGCAGGCATACAACAACGTGTGCGTCGAACGAGTCACGTGCTTTATATGCCGCTCATCGCGAACATATTCGAGGAAAAAGTATAGCCAGAAAATTATACGTTTCGATATTCCGAACCGAAGCTCGGAATCGAAAATATCGTTCGCGTTTCGAACAGCGTATAAGCACGAGCCACGAAACATCGTGTTACAAAAAATCCTAATCATCGCGAACATATTCGAGGAAAAAGTATAGCCAGAAAATTATACGTTTCGATATTCCGAACCGAAGCTCGGAATCGAAAATATCGTTCGCGTTTCGAACAGCGTATAAGCACGAGCCACGAAACATCGTGTTACAAAAAATCCTAAAATTCGAACAGAGAGGAAAGACGGTTTTCGTTTAACGCGATCACCGCGAAGTTGGTTCGTTGGTCGCGGCGTCTCCGTCGCGTTGAAAACAATGAAAAGTGTCCGCGATCTCGAGCGGCCGTACGTAACTCGATCAAAGGGGAAGAAATACCAACAAAGATGATAACGACGCGCGCTCGCATTCATTGGAGGATCATAAGAGGGAGTAACAAGTTCAGTGTCGAACAGAAAATGTATTTCCAAAGTCTTAACTCGATAAATAACAAAACATTGATGCGTATACTAGGAAATGCGATGTCTTATCAAAATGGAATAAAGAAAAAAAAAGAAAAGAAAATAGTACAAAAGAAAAAAGATTACAAACAGGCTTAAAGATGTACGTAAATATACATAATTGCTGTCACGAGATAGAGCTACGACGATGTTGCACAGCGTGGCTTGAACAAATTTGAGAAACGGTGAGGCAAAATCAACATAGTAACGGCAGCAGCGGCAACTAGAAAAACAGAGTTACAATATCGTTGACCCGGACAACGTCCAAAAACAAATGTCTAAACCAGCCTTGTATGCAGAATACGACTCAGCGAGTGTTTCTCTCTTCTTTTTTTATATTTATATAAATTTATATATATATATATTATATATTATATATTATATATAATATATATATATATATATATATATATATATATATATATATATATATATATATATATATATATATATATATATATATAGCTGCCACTGACTAGCGGAATACGACAATGTTCGGTTTTGTTTCTTGTTCGTTCACTAAAAGATCATCGCACAAAAAACTTGTTCTATCACAGCAGCACTACATTTGCATTCTTGTGTCCACCTGCAAAGGGAATCTTTTTCGACCACTGCCAGAGTCTTCTCTCTTACACGTGAAACAATTTCATGCGCACAACTTCGTAAAACTTGTAACAAAAACAGAGAGAACACAGAGGAACAAAATAGGCGCGGCAAGAAACGTGTCTCCACAATATTCGCAGAAAATCTGCTGCGTTATTCGTTGCACGCATTAGAACGCAAACAGCTTTTTCAATCTTCGCTGTACTTTGACTTAGATGCAGCCATATCTGGCAAACAATTCAAACGTTAGACATGTTTTCACACTTATTACATGCTATCAATGATGCAAAGGGTCTTTCGGTTCGAATCGATTCATCTCGAACATGGAAGGCTAATGAAAAGATTCTGGCGGAAAGAACGTCTACATCGTTAACAGCATATTCCAACAGATACAACAAAATTTTGTACACCTTGCAACTACGTTATCAAATACATTTAAATGAATCGCTACCTGTTTCACTTGCTCGCGTGTCATCGCAAGGAAAAAAAAGAAACGAACAAAACACGATGATTCGAAAATGAGCTGGAAAGAGAAAGAGAGAACGAGAGACAGAGAGAGAAAGAGACAGATAGATTGATAGATAAAGGGAGAGAGAGAGAGAGAGAGAGAGAGAGAGAGAGAATGAGAGAGAATGAGAGATATAAAAAAAAGATGCGTTCTATTTGGAAAGAGGAGAAAAGAATAGATTTCTTTCAAATTTTGGTGCTTCTACGACTTCGACAAACGGTAATGAGAAACTGAACGGTTTACTGCGACTTTAGAAAAATTGATAGAAAGCCAAAATGCAAATCTCGCGCCTGTCGGTAGAAGTCTGTCTCGAGGAACTTTGTCCTTCTTCGACTTTTGGTTGCTTTTACGATCGGAGGGTGGACGGTTCGGCGTGTTCCTAAAGTATCGGTTTCTACCGGCAGGTCGACGAGAGACAAAATCAGGACAAGATCGGCCGTCCGAAGGAACAACCGAAGCTACTTACCTCGACTCTGGTTGTAGCCAGCTTGCCATCCCGCATAGTACGCCGCTTTCTGCTTTCCATGTTCCTCCGCGATTTTTACGCTAAGCGGCTCCGATCCGCCCTCCGGTATCGTGCCGTGTAGCCGAGCGATCGCTTCTTGCGCCTCTTCCCGTTTATCGAATCTGTCGAAAGGAATTATCGTCAAGAAAATTGTTTGATCCACCGAGTATTTGTTGGCAGCGGATCGCGACCTCCTTTGCCAGCTTCGCATCTTCTAAAAGATTTATTAGGAATAATCTAGACCGTGCGATATGCAAGGGAGCTCGTTACTAGGTCATTAGAATCTGCCAAAATTAAGAGAAACTGTCAAACTAGTACGGATTCTATTTCCAGTTAGTCGACATAGTTCAAGTACTATTTTCCTGCCACAAATCACCACCGTGTACCACGATTCGTGTTTTCGGTGGTTAAATAGGTCGGTGGTTAGTAAGTGGGGTAAATCGAAATCGCGCGAGTCAAACGTTGCGGAGAGCCGTGCAAAAATAATTTGGCAAGCAAAGATCTTGGAAAATAAATACACGAACGATATGCATCGCCACGCGTTGCATAATGACGAGAAACGATTTCTTCCGCCACGAACGACCCTTTTCTCGTCTTCGAATGTACCTTGTACCGAAAGCGCGAGTCGCGTGTACACCAAAAGTAATAACGTTTGAATAAATATACCGATAGGCTAATAATTTCCTGCGCCGTATTACTCGCGCGATTTGCCGCTTCCTTTCACGATTGTCACAAACATGGCACACTGCCAACAAACATAAACTATACTTTTCGTTAGCACGAACATTTGCTCTACTACGCTGAGCGACGATCTTTCGAAACACGATACATTCCCAAGACTCTCGATAACGTGGAATTTATTTCAAGATCGCAATATTATGACAATAACGTACCTTACGAACGCCACGCCTCTCGGTAATCCAGTGATTTTGTCTTTCAGAATATTCTTTTGTACAATGTTACCATATTTGCTAAATATATCATCGATCTGGCTCTCTGTTATATTTCTAAATAAAAAGAACGTTTCAGTATTACTATCTTCCCCTTTCGTTCCATCGATACTTATCGATCTACGAAAATTCGATGGACCGAATTACGCTGATATTACATTATACCTCGGTAAATTCGTAACGTAAAGGTTGGTTTCCTTGATCTCTTCGCCGGATGGTCGTGCAAAAGATACTTTTAGCCTCTTATTTTGAACCTGAAGCCCGTTCAAGGTGTTTATAGCGGTGGCTGCGTCTTCGGCTTTTGCATAATTAACGAATCCAAAACCGTAACTGTATCCGGTCTATAAAATGAAAAGGCACTTGTAGAATACATACACGTAGTAATACTGAGATACAGATTTTTATAATCGGTTTACTTTGTAGTCTTTCATAACGCGACAGGATTCCACTGGTCCAATAGTTACGAACAGACTGTATAGATCCTTCTCCGTCATACTTTGTGGCAGATAATTGATGATCAAGTTAGTTCTTGGCTCGTCGTTGCTTTTAATTTGTTGATGGGATTGCTGTTGTTGCTGCGGTAGCTGTTGCGACTGCTGCTGGTGTTGCTGTTGTTGAAGTTGCTGCTCCCGTTGATCTGTCATTTTGATAAATTCTGTTGACTCTTCTTCCGCTGTCGCCCTCCCAATTTGAACCCGCTGTTCTCGTTGATCTCCAGTCTCCGCTGGCTGAGAGTTCGATAGCTGCTGCGTATCCCAACTGATGGTATAGCCCAATGAAACCATCGATGGAATCAGCAAATACAAAAAATATAAACAAAATCATTACTACGTCTTCCCCGTGCAATGCCATGATCGTCGTTCTGTCTGTGCTTTCAAATGCTTTCACTTTTTTAAGCGATTTAAAATAAATAGAAAATAAATCTGCATATATACATATATGTATATGATGCCAGACCTGTATATCAGAAACAAACAAACAAAGGCAAGTAAGGACAAAACGGAACCAGCTAGTAGCTACGAGTAAAACAAACTAAATTAAACCAATAGATAGCGTGTCGATAAGGAACGCAGGTTGAACTTTAGAGATAGAAGGATCGTGCAGAATATTTTGCTGATAAACAGCTACAAAGAAATCATACACAATATCCATTATAATTTTTTTATTATTCGAGTATCCGTTCGGTACGCTGGATACAGTAACGAGCATATGCGCGTACACAAGCTACATGTATCATAACCTTTTTATATATAACCAAAACGCTTATACGACAAACTAATAAAATGTAATTCAACGAAAAGCGCGAAATGAAATCTAGAAAAAACGGGAGAATAGAAGAAAAAAAAAAACAACAACGTTAAAGAAACTACTTTCCAGTATACTAACTTTTTTTCTGTGTTTACCTAGTTGCACGTTCAACGAATCGTGGAAAAAAAAAGATAGGACAGCACGCTTCGTTGACGAGAACTTCCGCGTACTCGAACGATCGTGTTCGGTTTGTTTATTGTTTACTCGTTGTACTCGATTTTTAACAACGACTGAATCGCGACACGAAACGCGCTACTTCTTTGCGCTCATTCATCGATAAACAACAATAAATTTCTCCGATACATCCATCCCGAATCGTCGATTTGGTAAAAAGAAAAAAAATATATGTCAGTTTACGAACTCCAGAAGAAGACAAGTAACCCTTTGACCTTATTTTAAAGAGGCCCGGGGTAAAGCGAATGGCCCGGCGCGGCAGATTCGTGAATCGACCAAGCTGTCAGAATATGGAGGGAGCGAGAAGAAAAGAGGGCACGGGAGCGGGAAGGACAAAGACGGATTATATACGTGAAGATTAGGCAGAGCGGAGTAAAAAGGTAAGAGAAACGAAGAGAATAAAACGTACGTACCGAAGCAGGGGAGAGAATCGGTGTTCGAAACGGCGAATAGTGGGATATCGAGTATCGAGGGAAAAGAGTAGCACGCACTCACTCGTGTCAGGCGCGTATGCAACTCTCAATGTACGCCAACAATTATGTAAGCCCGCTGCACCATCGCGAAGCACACACTCGTTATCACCGACGACTTTTGCATTAAGTTGGCTTACGAACGTCGAAATCCGACACAGAGAGTGGAGAGAAACAGACGAGCGAAGAATCGCGGAGGAACACTAAACACGAATAGGAACGGAACGGAACGGAACGGAACGGAACGGTAGAGAACGGTACGATACGGTACGACACGGCGTACGCAAACGTACTGAGCAGCGAGTACCGAGCACCGAGCGAACGAGCCCCAGCCCTGACCTGCCTCGCGCGACACCCTCTCGTGGCACTGCGCGGTGCCGCGGACGCGGACGCGACACGCTACCCCACTGTCCACCGCGATCACACACTCTCGCATTATCAACGAATATACCTCCTACATACTTACTTACGTCTGTCTAGATTTTCTATAACGGCCATCCACACACGCTCCGGGACATCCCGCCTAAATATCTGACGCGTCTTTACGCGTCTTACGATTATTCGTCTATCTTAACCGTTCCGATAAAATTACTGCAATCCTTTTTCACGCACGAATATTATCGTTGAACCTCTTATTTTATGTGTACGCGTATATGTACTATGTATTTCCTATACAGAGTGGCAAGCGCGATAAGCTTGCTGAAAGAAAATGGCGATGTAAAGGAAAGAATTTTCGAATTTATCAAAGAAAATATAGAAATTCAGAAATCCAGAAATTTGAGAAACTTCGAATTTGTCAGTCACGGTACTTGCGAAGCTGAAAATTCGGATCGTGGGGAATGCATCGATTAAAAAATTTGGGAATTTGGAGAGTTCCAAATTGAAAACTGAACATTTCTAACTTCTATTCCTCAAAATTCCAGACAGACGATACAAGAATTCTCCTTTTATCCTTGTCTTTGTTTAAAGAAAGCCTACAAGTTTCATCGGAGTATTCTGTACCACGGTGGACATGACATTCCGTACTTTTTATAATATTTGCGGTAGAGTATGGCAATTGAACATACCTTAACGGTGTCTGCCAAAAGGGAACTGCAAACATCGTAAATTTGTTAAGGTATACGTATACGTCGTTTGTTTTTCGTGTGAAATCTATCGTAACCATCGCAAATTTACAACAAAACGTGGCAATATTAATCGCAACATTTGTCTTGTACGATCGCGTCTGTCATTTCTTACGATCCTATCCTATTTTGTTTAGCCGAACGAACTTATTCTATCGATCATTGAAATTTATATACATATGTAACGGAAATTTGTAAATTTTAGACAAACACGCAATCTAAATATTATTTTTCTCCGATAAATGTATTTCTCTTCTCTAAATTCTACAAAACGTAAAATACTGCATTGCGCTATTACGTATTGTCACCGCGATCAAATTTGCGGCAAACATGCACGTCTCCGGTTTTTCGAACAAAATTGTTTTACCAACTATATTAAGCTGTAAAGTATATTAACAATTGCAAAAAAAAGATAAATATAACATATAATGTGAAAAGTGTCGATGTAGTACATATTAAAAATATCTAAACAATCATTACGAATTAATCGATTGAAACATCTATAATTTCTAACCTCGATATATATAGATTCCGTATAAATATACTTACATATATAGTTAATAAAATGTAATAAAATGTAATAAAATCTATGGAATACGTTAACACAAAATTCTACTTTCTTTTTTATTATGCTAATATAATTTAAAATAAGAGTCGCATTCGAATAAAAAACTTACTCCGTTTGAAAATTCATGTCATTTAGCCTATCTTCTTTTTTTTCGTGAATATCCATTTTAAGAGTCCGTGAAACATAACACTGGATATTAAAATATTCTCTGTTACAAGGAATGGATTTTCATTTTCGAGTATCGGTTGAGTCGTACTTAAGACGTTTTGTTAGATGCGATCGCGTATTTTCCTCTTTAAGACAGCGCCGTTGACGCACACGCGCGATTTAGTTTTACAAGATCGACGTAAATTGTTCACTTTTTAAATAAATAAATTTACCGATTAATTGTTCGTTTGACGTCCACGATCGCGATACACGTACGTATATACAATTTATTACGAAAATTCGTCGTACCTCGATATGCTGACTGGTGAAATTAATACCACCTAATTTCGCAACGTCAACGAACGAACGACAAACTACGAGAAACGAAATTATTCAATCACGTTAACTTTTTATTATTTCATACGTTATGTCTCGTTCAAATAAATGACGAACTGATTACACAAATTTTTACATCTCTGTCACAGTTTACGACAAACGACGATCGTTTGTTAAGGTTAGTTGTCAGTGACGCATCTTTGAAGGATGTTCGTTGCTAAGAACTTGCATTAAATATTTGTATTAATAATATGCTTAATACTGTTTTTCGTTTTACTTTTTTTATTACATGTTGCAATATATGCAATTATTCACATAAGTACATGTAAAAAAGTATAAATACAGAACATGTAATTAGCATGGAAAATCCCTTTGCTCTTGCAAAACTAAATGACCGGCACTGTGCAGCGCGTGAACTACGTGATTTAGGAGTATGTACAGGTGCTTGGTCGTTTTCTTTATCCCATGTATGTCTGGGTGTTTCGATGCCAAATGGGCTATAAAGTTTTGTCGGTGTTCGTCCAAGGAGTTCACGAGAACGAGTCTGAGGGGTTTGCATCTTTGAACCGCTGTTTGGTGACTGTTGTTCCTCCAGTCTTTGTCGTCTGTGTGTCGAACTTCTAAATTTCTAAATAATAGAAAAAAATATGCAAAGAGAACTTTTTAGAACAAACTCTTTTGAACACGTAATTATTAAGATTAGAAGCATGCATGCTTATTCTGCTAGTAATACATTGATCTATAAAGTATGATGTTAACGATGAAGATGACTATATCATGAATATGCTTTAGGAAATTCTAAAATACTGACAGTATATCATGACCGTTTATGATCTCTGTTATATGTTTCTAAATATTTCATATAATATATTCGGTTCCAAAAATTCATTTGATTCTTCGTTTGTTTGCTACAATTGTATACCAATTTAGTACCATGCTATGTTGTCCCCAAAAAAAAAAATGTAAGTACAGAAAATTTCGGGTCAACTAAGTACTACGAATTGTGTTGGAAATCTATCGCAACATTTAAATGCAACAAACATCCAGAGCCAAATAAAAGTATGCATGATAATAAAAAAAAATATTGACACAAAATTGACAATTTTAATTTAATAGGAAAAGAGAAATTTGATCAGACCTGTGATATATTTCCAAAAGTTGTACGAACGGAACACATAGTTTTGGACAATTTATCAGCTCCGTTCCTTAAAGCTCGTCTGGAATCTGCCGACACATTACCGAGTGTTAAATTATTCCAACTTCGATTACTCGTTTGTTTATTCTTCGACATTTTTTCCTTGCAGGAATCATCAGCCTTCTTTTTAACGAAATGATCTTGAAGACGTCGTCTCGGATTCCTCGGGGCTTCCGATGAATTTTTTATACTTAAAACTTCTTGGTGAAACGTAAACGAAATGCTACGTGAATCCGGCCGCATACTTTGAAACTTCTTTATAAAACACTGTAGATAAAGTCGAATGATAACAGAAGAAAATAATTGTCTTCATCCCTCAGAATACGTTAGAAGCGTCGTTGCCAATTTGCCAATCGCCAGCGTCCATAAAATAAGAATGGCCGCAGTATACTTGGTCAATTGAACATGACTTTTATTTAAATAAATCACGAAAATAATGAAAATTACTATGTACATGGTTATCCATTACTTGTAAAACTAACATATTTTGCGTGAGAATTTTACGCATAGTCGCTGATACTGTTTGACAGCTACTTCTTGCGTTCCAGACAAGCTCCGATACATTCAAAGTACTGCCTGATAGCGCATGCTTAAACTTTCAGTCAATTAGGTTGTATATACAGAGCTTATATGTATAAACTACACATTATATTGCAAACAAATATGCTATGTACTACTACAATGTGTACCTCGTAAGAAGTTTCTAGTAACGACAAGGAACATACCTATCAAAGGGCAAACGTCAACAATAACGCGTCGGAAATTGAAACACAAAACACTATACAATTTACGATTTTGAACAGACGCGACATTGTCACCGATACGTATTGTCCTAGTAATTGTTATATACAAGAATATATTAATAAATTCTAATTATATATTGTTCAATAATTAAATAATTTTTTTCTATACAATACCATCAACGAAATGCATGTATAATTATTTAAATGTTACCTTTATAAATATGTAATGATGATTTCACAACACGCATGCGCTTTTGTAACGCTTACGTCGCTCTAACGGCAAGCGGCGTAAATATTTAACCTACTAGGTAATTCAAATTTTCAAATGTACAAGCTTCTACTTTTTTTTTCGGTTCCTTATATACAATGCAATCATGAGCACGGCCGATGTAATAGGTATACAAAATGAAACATTATTTCCTGTATTGCGGCATCCTTCCAATATACATATACTGTTGACACAAAAGTCGCATATGCGTTGCTCCTGATTATAAAGTGCGTGCGTGCCAATCAGCCAGCGCTACCTTATACAAATACATACGTCACTTTTGGCTTGTATGTGTCTCGTTATTTTGTAGAGAAGTTAATGCTACTTTAATAATTATTATAATATCTTCATTGATTGTTTATTTTTGGCATCTTATTCGATGGAAATTGAATGTAAAAGTGATTTGTTGTATTTTATATTTAATGACGACTCATCCAATCGAAGAAACGCATACGCGATATTGGGTGATATATAGGTTATATTTAAGAACAAGCATCGAAGTGTTCATAACATCGAAAAACTAATTAAGTAGTTTTAATCTTTTTGTTTCATACAATGATTTCGCGGATATATTGACGTGGAAGATATTCGTTTCTATACGTTTGGAACAAAGGTTATAACCTCAACATGAGTTACAATAAGAAGGTATCGTATTTCTATAATCCTGACGTTGGGAATTTTCATTATGGTCCAGGACATCCAATGAAACCTCACAGACTTTCTGTAATTCATAGTTTGGTACTGAACTATGGTTTGCACAAAAAAATGCAGATATATCGTCCGTACCGCGCGAGCACACACGATATGTGTCGCTTCCATTCAGACGAGTACGTAGAATTTTTGCAGAGAGTGACGCCACAAAATTTACAAGGATATACCAAATATCTAAGTCATTTCAATGTAGGAGACGACTGTCCTGTGTTTGAGGGGTTATTCGATTTTTGCTCCATGTATACTGGTGCCTCGTTAGAAGGAGCCACAAAACTAAACAACAATTGCTGCGACATTGCTATTAATTGGAGCGGTGGACTGCACCATGCAAAGAAATTCGAAGCCTCTGGTTTTTGTTACATTAACGATATTGTGATCGCGATTTTGGAGCTATTGAAATATCATGCGAGAGTACTTTATATAGACATAGACGTTCACCATGGAGACGGTGTTCAAGAAGCATTCTATCTCACGGATAGAGTTATGACAGTATCTTTTCATAAATATGGGAATTACTTTTTCCCTGGCACCGGTGATATGTATGAAATAGGAGCAGAAAGCGGAAGATATTACTCTGTCAATGTACCTTTAAAAGAGGGCATCGACGATACGTCTTATGTTCAAGTATTTAAACCAGTTATATCGCACGTAATGGAATTTTTTCAACCAACAGCTATTGTCTTACAATGCGGGGCAGATTCCCTCGCAAACGATCGTCTTGGTTGCTTTAGTTTAAGTACAAAAGGACATGGAGAATGTGTAAAATTTGTAAGAGACTTAAACATACCGCTACTCACTGTAGGCGGAGGTGGATATACGCTGCGTAACGTCGCACGTTGTTGGACTTATGAAACCTCTCTTCTCGTTGATGAGCAAATTAGCAACGAATTGCCGTACACCGAGTACCTGGAATACTTTGCACCGGATTTCACTTTACACCCCGATGTCGTAACGAGACAAGATAATGCAAACAGTAAACAGTATTTGGAAGCGATCACAAGACACGTCTATGACAATTTAAAGATGATACAACACTCTCCAAGCGTTCAGATGCAAGATGTTCCATGCGATGCTCTACCGCCCGAAGAAGAAAGACAACCGGAACCGGATCCAGACTCTAGACAAAATACGCAGGACACGGACAAAATAGTTGAACCGGCTAACGAATATTATTCGGGCGATAAAGACCAAGACAAGATGGATGTAAGCGAGTCGTGATAATGGAACAGATAAGTTAAAAAATGACAGTGACATTATATCAGGAAGTTGAGATACGTGTATCTGCACAATTATAAACAGGAGAAGCTAATTTCTCTCGCGAAACGAATAATTGTAAATATTATATCGGAATTGTAAATACCCATGAATACATTAAAAAGCTTTTTATACTCCTTTAATAATTGTACTTCAAGAAAATCCTAATTCCTACCATATACGAGGTATTAGATTTAAAACCAGATATGTTAAATAATTATTAGGCAAGTTTATTGTTTTATGTCAGACAGCGTATTGTCTACAATGGTACAACAATGACAGTGAGGATGATATTAATAATAGTAATAGTAATAGTAGCGATAAGTAATAATAATAATAATAATAATAATAATAATAATAATAATAATAATTTTAATAATAAGAGCAATAACGATAACGTTTTTATCTCTGTTTTGGGGCTATCTCGCTATATCACAGAGAACTTAATCCTTACAATCGTTCGTTTTTTATTTAGCTCGGAAAGTCGAACTTGAACGATGTTTCTTCTTTCCCTCTTTCCCCTCCCCTTTCTTTCTAGTATTTTGCTGCTCGACTTTATAGTATACTAAATGTGACTAATACAATAAATTAAGTCTTTTAAATTAAGGCGCTTTTGTTCTGTACATAGTTCGTAAAACTACAAAAGTTTCTCGAAAAATAATACATTTACAAAAATACGATACGAGGAACGAAAATATATTTCGAAACTTTTCAGTTACAAAAATGCAAGATGATAATCACAAAAATTCTCTTGCCTTTAATAACTGTTGGCATTATCAATGGAGGCACTGAACATACATATTATCGCGCACAGAACAGTCGATGAAGCTTGTGTTCGCCTATTCTTTTTCTCTTCGTGTACACAGAAGAAGCACGTCTCCGGTATTTAAATCTTTGCCTCTAATTTCTTATTAACGGTCCTTAATATATATATATATATATATATATATATATATTGCATTATATTATATTATATATGAATATACAATTAAACATTCAGTCTCATAATAAAAGCAATTCCATTTGGTGTGTTTAGTATTTCATCGTATTCACTCGTGATCATTATACAGCATAAGCATAGGGCGGATGATAAATCGGTGTTCCTTGAAAGTTCAAGTCCGTGTAAATTTTGTCCCTATAGAATTTAGTTGACTAGATGATCTTGTTCTTATTCATTTTTGTGAAGTCGAAGAACATTTTTCATTGTTGAGGACCTGCCTCGGCGTAACGAGACATCGAACCAAAATTACGTTTCAAAATGTTTATAAATACTGGTCACATATGTCATGACTTGTTGCCAATCAGGTCGCTCCAGTTGACACATTTCACCTATATTCTGTGAACGAAATTAGCTTTCGGTCATGTCTTTCGCTCTAACGAATAATAGTTGTTGAAGGGGAACATGGACGTTTCCACTTACCAAGGTAGTAGGTATTCCGACGCTTTCTGCGGCAGAGAAAGCAATCGAAAAGTTTCTTCGTTTTTCCACCGGCGTTAACGTATCGTATGGTACCTTATGCGGCAGATAGGAATGAAGGATCGCGCATAGCGCTAAACCATCGTTCCACGAGCTACTGAAATTTGTAATATCGATATTCCGATAGCCTAATGTTTTGTTTTGACACCATTTGAGCAAAGCGTTGCGTTTCGAGCCTCCGTTCTTTATCAAACCGCACAACGGATCTTTGCGTTCAGATAAATCTGTCACGCTATTTCGACGTACGAAGTCGATAGCCTTGGCATTTAGGGTGGCAGAATCCAGCAATTCACCGGGGCTTAACACCACAGGTACAGTTGACATCGTTTCTGAACCGATCATTCAAAAATTGATTACGTTTACATATTGTCCAATGACCAACGCGAAATTTATTAATTAAGCGCATCACTCATTTTAACCCTTTTTTTTTTACTACCAGCGATGACTACAGCAGTATCTTTTTTCCGCGATAATATGCTACATCGATAAACCGAATGTCAAATCGGTCTCGAGACCGATTATATTCTGTAACGTCATTTGATTCCGACATGTTAGTTAAGAAGCGACAAATACTCTGTTTCGAGGTGAGTTCTTTTCTTCGAACAAAGAAAAAGAAAAAAAAAAGCAATCTCGGTTGCAACGAGACGCGAACCTTGTTCGTTCGTTCAGCGAGAGAAACTGGCCGTAGCGAAAGGGTTAAAAACGATAAACGCTCGTCGTGTACCATGATTCGGAAAAGAACATTTTTACCTGATAAAGGTTTTCTCGTTATCGTAGCTTGAGTTTTGTTGTTGTTCGTTGTGTTTGCCGTGCAGATTAAATTATTGATTTGCTGTTGATCCCTGAGCGGAGCTTTTAACGTCATTATATCGTTCGTTCCGATACTATTAAGGGAAGACGTGGAGCTGCTGCGACTTCCAGGTCCTATTCACAAACAATTACTTCTACCAAAAGATTGCGTTATATCATTAAACGAGTTGAGCATCGGCGTACCTGCTTTCGCTTGCTTCGTAGCATTTTCTATGCTTTCTATTAAACATTTCACGGATAACCTCGAGTCTTGACGCGAGATATTAGCTTTACGACGCGCCGCTATTTCTTGTTGCACGCTCGTTAATACGCACTGTTGAGTTTCGGTTGGAGTGCTCGCTGGTCTTTGAGGTTGTTGCTGCGTAATTTTTTGATTGGCTGTAAAAATTAACCAAAGTTGTACCAAGCAACTTTCGCGTTCGTATATGATGAGACAAAAGAAAGCAATAAGCACTATGTTTACGTGTAAAATAAAGCACAAATATAACGAGAAGAGAAAAAAAAAAAAAAAAAAAAAAAAAAATAATAATAATAATAAATAAATAAATAAATAAAAATATCATCTAGAAAGAAAAAAAGATAAACAAGAAACAAAGTATCTCCGTTACATGTTTCCACTTCATAAACGAAGATCCACACGTTTATTTACATTAACTTCGTGTGAAAATACCACTTGACAAGGGACAAAACATAAAGCAAAAAAATGTCAGGGTGAAAACAAGACTAGAGAACATAGTAAGACGATAATAATTAATTGAGACGATATAAGAGTCGAAAGTGGGACCTAGAAGAATATCCGAGACTAGCAACGAGGAGGGTACGAGTGTTTATGTTGATCGCTATGAGTAAGAAACCAGGACAAACAACGGGGTTGAACTCTGCAAATACAAGCAATCACGTTTCCACACTACTGGCGACTTACGGTCGCATATTGTACCTAGTTGACGGCCTGGTCTCAGTTCCACATCTTCAATGATAGTTTCGAATTTCTCTCTTAACGACGACGTCCTCCCTATAAGAGATCTATCCTTGCACGCAACAGTTGTATCGTTAACGACGCTCTGATTTATCTTACAATCTGAATCTGTTCTCGAGATCTCGCATTCGATTAACCTGTTTCGATCATTGGGAACAGAATCCTGTGCACCGCACTCCGTATCCGACTCGGATCGCGACAAATCCATGTTCAAGAATTTCATGCGTTTTAATCTGTTCGCTTCGCGAAGCGTTAAGCTTTTTTTTGTCTCTGGCGGGTCATTTTTAAATTGCAACGGATCGCCAGAAACTTTTGGCGAAGAGGTGGATGATGTTAACGAATCTACCGTTCGAACAACGTTTTTGCAGTACGAATTCGAAGATTCTCTTGATGATAATTTTGAAGCAATCGGTGCCGCCAATGAAGCATCGATACCGGATTTCGGTAAATTCTCCAATGAGGACAGAATCGAATTATGCTTTTCCGCGTGAGGACCCGCATCTTTTCCACCTTTATCCATTTTCGGACCTGTACACGCGTTCTCTCCGTTCGCGTGTAATTTATTCGAGAGAGTCGAATGATCGGATTTCCTGTATAAACAAGATCCAGTCGGAGCACTTTTCTGTCTGGAGTATGTCGTACTTTTAGCGATATTGCTATAATCGTTAATGGCTGTTAATCGTTCGTTGTTCCTAACTTCTTTCGCGTCACTGTCAAAATTATTGCTCGGTCGGATGATCGCGTGGAAATTGAGATTATCCAAGGAAGTAGAAAAATTTCGACTTCTTAAAGCGGAATTAAAAACGTTTTGTTTGTAATCGGTATCCAAAAGAGAATCGACAATTTCACTGCCGGATCTCGATTCAGTTTTTTTCAAGAACAACCTACGTCTTTTATTGGATCTCGATTCAGTTTTTTTCAAGAACAACCTACGTCTTTTATTGAGGGAACAATCGTTTTTACCCTCGCCTTCCACTTTTGACGAGGTCTCTGTTGATTCTTTGGACAATTTTGATGAATTCAGAAACGAAGAGTTTTCCTTATCCTTTGGATTAAATGAAACTGCGTTTTTTACTCCATCGAGATCGGGTTCAGCCGATTTTTGAGAGTCACGCGTGTCAAATATTCGAGGAATCTCAGCATTATTATTTTCTTGAGAACTTTTTTGTAACACTTTTCTCATTTCCGGATCAACCTCGAATTTCAAATCGTCCATAGCATTTTCCATCCCGGAATACACGTAATTTTTCGGAACGAAGAACCGACTGTTGGATATATTAATACAATAGGAATCTTGTCCCGTACTTTGAATGCCTTTGACGTTTTTTAACAGACAAGATTTTGCAGCTGCATTTACCTCGGGGACAGATGTATTCGAGATGTATAATTTCGGATAATCTTCGATGCTTTTCGTCAACTCGCTTAAATTCGCGTTCTCGACTTTCTGAATTTTTTTACTCGATACTTTTCCATTAAAATCATCCAATTCCAGCGACGAGTATCTTTCTGAATTAGGCTGTTCCTCGACCGTATCTCTGATTGATTTCAAGGCATAGTATTCCAATGTGGAAGCACGATTTTTCTCATTATCCTCCGACATATTCTCCGTGACGATACAAAATTCAACCTCCTTGCCAGAAATTAATTTCTCGTTTAATTCGGATTCCTTGGAACACGACGATTCCCGATCGTTATCCGATCGGACGTATTCTGGAGAAAACGTGGTATTTGATTTTTTTGCGACGACCGAATCAAGTTTGAAGTCCTCGGTTTTACGGAAACCTGGTTCACCGATCGTTTTCAAAACGTTCGTTCGTAATGCACCTTTTTTTAATTCTTGTCGCCTTTTTATTATAGTACGACCGCGCTTCAGAATATTGCTCGAGGGTTTGCGAGAATTTCCAGCAGCGTTAACAAGAGTCTTATATCGAGGAACTGCGGTGTTGCCTGAATATCCAAATGAAATTGAAAAAAAAAAAACAGATAACATGTATTGTATTAATAAGCGAAGTTCTGTTCCTTCTTTTGGTGATTCGTGAATGTTTGCCTGATCAAAATATTTACTACAAACTGGTATCACTTTTTTAAGAATACCAATTAAATTTGCTTCCCTAATCGATCGTGTCGATGACTATGTTTGTTTATAAAAGTTTGGTGAATGTCGTTCTTCTGTGTCGGTAACGATAAAATGTACGTAAGATACGAGATGTTTCAAAGGTATTTTACTTACCTTTATTCAACTTATCAAGTTGTGCTTCTAACGATCTCAGTTTATCCCGTTGAGCTTTATTCTCCATGACAACGCGCTCCAACTCGCTCTGAGCTTCCGTTTTAAAATCGTTCGCGACTCGCACGGTCATCAACAAGTCCGTTTGAAACTGTTGCCATTCGGCAATCTCCTCCTCCCTCAATTTACGTTCATCGGCTAAAGCACGTTCTAATTCGTACTGATGCGTTTGAGCTTCACGTTCTTTCCGTTGCGATTCGTTCAACGCAGCCTTTAACTCTCTCTTATCCTCTAAATGTCTCTGACACTGCGCCTGTAATTCTGCTAACGAGTCACGTACGAGTTGGAGTTCCGTGCTTACGGATAACCGTTCGTCCTTTAATTGATTTAATCTGTACTCTAAGTCGTCGATAGCTGACTTGGCATTATTTCGTGCTACCTGAACAAAGTAAAAAAAAAAGAAAAGAAAAAAAAGAAAAAGGAAAGAAAAACATTAAATCGTCTTGGTTCATCGAATAAAACAAAAACTTCTCGATTTTGATCGTACACACTTTGTATTCTTCTTGAAGTTGCGAATATTGATCTCTGAGGCGATCGTGATCGCAATGCGAGCGTGCCAATTGCTCCTGCAATGCCGCTGCTTGGGTCTCCAAGGTATCTTTTTCTCTTCTGGCTGCATCCAAAAGTTCATCCGCTTCGCTTTTGTTTTCTACCTGTCGCGACTGTTCCAACTCCTCGATTTTAGCTCGAGCATTCTCCAGTAACGTGGCTAGCCTACTGATCTCTATGCTTCGATTCGCGCCCTCTTGTCTAGCTTCCGCCAATTCTAAATCCAACTGTTTTCGTTCAATGTTCGCAGCTTCCACCGACGATTCGAGCAAATGCACGCATTTCGTTAATCGTTCCGTTTCCGCGGCGCTGATTTCGGCAGCTGCTCGTAAACTTTTCACTTCTAATGTTAATTCCTCCTGCTTTTGCAACAAAGATTCTCGTTCTTCCTGTGCACTCTGAAATTAGTTCATTTAGTCAAGACTTGTCTCCATTTCACGATTTTATTTATAATATTTTATACGCACGCGCACACACACACGCATATATGTATATATATATATATATATGTATTTACCTTCAGGAGATCTACCAATTTTTGTTCTCTTTCCGTGTTGTATCCTTTAGAAGATTCCTGAGGCTGTTCCTCTCTTAAAAGCAAACCTTGCAGCGTATCGACCTTCGAGCGCGAATCTTCAAGTTTTTCTGTTTGCCTGCATAACGACTCTAATAGAACGTCTTTCTCTTCGGTTAACCTTTCGTTATCTGCCTGCAGTTCCGTTAGCTGCGCCTAGAAAATGAAAGGCATAGTACACGAAAATAGCTTAATATTACTGGCAAACGATAAAGGTGCACATACTTGTAGATCGCTCAATTCTTGAATCGTTGCCTGTAATTCCTCGTTAGTGGAATAATGCGTTTCTTCCATTTGCAATATTCTATCCTGCAGACACGCGACCGAAACTTCCGACACGGAGCTGGAGGAATGTTTGTCCCAATCCGGTGTAGTACATTGAGCACTGTCCGGTACCGACGCAACAGGGGTCGACCCTTCATCTTGAGGAATCGCTATAGATGCCGGTGCAGAGTTATGCAATCTCGATACATCCAGAAGTAGCTGTTGCTTCTCCGAATCAGACAACGGAGAATGCGCAACGTCTCTCAGTCGCGCACGAAGAGCTTCGTTCTCTTCCGTAAGGCGTTCTAACTCCAAACCGTGCTGCTCCTGTTCATTCAGAAAAATAGGGGTTCCTTTAACTGTAAATCTTAAGATATAAAATAATGCATCGATAATTGCGACGAAACAAAGATATCGTCTTTGTTTAATATACGATGCTAGACGCTTTTGCAAACGAAAACATGGTGGTCACTCAGTTTCCAATTACTCGGACGAACTACTAGCGAACGAAGGTAATACGTTCGATCTTTGTATTCGGTTCCCGTTAGGCACAGGGCGAATAAATGTCATTATTCGAGGTTAGGTTCACGTACATAAAGCCGAACATAAATCGTGTTGCTAATTTTCAAAGACAAAGCCATCGACAATTTATGATTCATTCGGACAATAAAATGTAAACAATTTCTGAAATAAGGTGCCTCCCGTCGTTTACCGTAGTCAAAGAGAAACAACGTTTTTTCATATCGTTCGCGGTCGTTGTGCTTCACAAATTTTCTTCTTTCGTAAACATCCCTACGCTTTACTGCCCTCTGGATATTCATTAAATTCTAAATCATGGACCAATGCATACATACTCGCGAACATCTGTACTCGGTTTAGATCGAGTATAGTTCGATAACTAAAACTCTAAATCGAAAATTTGGAATTTTCAAACAATTAAATTTCATAATTTCGAAGTCCGAATATTTATACATATATTCGAAGGTCTGTAAGTAAAAAAAATTGTTTAAATAATCTATATATGGGCGTACGTGCAAAAAAGAAAGAAAGAAAAAAAAAGCAGTTTTAGTCAATGGTTTATAGTCCCTCATAATTGGCGGTACGGAACATGCGTACAAAAGCAACCAATCAAATTCAGGGATACGCTGTTCAGTTTTCTGAGTTGATTCCTGTATTCTTGTATTTCAAAATCCATGCTTTAAATATACAAAACATCGTTCCGCGTGTCGAGTGTACGAAAAAACGGAAACGTCGATTAGCAACGAACGCATAGAAACAATTTCAACGGTTGTTTATGAATTATTTATCATCCGGCGAATTCTCGACGACCAAATGCAAATTGGTAATCAACCGCGTCTAAATCGTTTTAGTAATACGACCACTCTTAAATTCGAATCGCGTGCAGCTGTCAATTACATAATCTCCGGTTTTTGTAATATCGGTGAGCGGTGACCGCGTAGGAGGGGGATAGAAAAAAGATCACCCACGTTTACCTTGAATTATTAGTATCATAGAGATTGCGCGTAATTAACGCGAATCAACGAGTAACCAGTCAATCGCTGTTGCAACCACGTTCAGCGCGATGAAAACGCCCTCAAAGATAGTCCCTCGTATTTATTTTCCTTGTAAGATCGACTAACACGGTACTAAATGACGACGGAGAATGCGAACGCAGGTGGGAGTGAATGTACGCGGCAGGAAAAAAATGCGAGAGAAAGTAAAGAAAAGAACAGAATCAAAGAAAACGACGAAAATATATATACATATTGTTTTTATAGTTGCGCGCACCTAACCTCGCAAAAATTTTGCAGTACTTTGCTCGAGATACGTATTTATCCAGTCGTAAAAGAATGCTCAGCACAAAACGGACTCGGAACGTGTTAGACTTTAAGCGAGTTCAAAATTGACAACGTTTCGAGTTTGATGCGTACACGAGCCTGCAAACAAGCACACGACAATCCCGCGATAACGCTCATAAGCGGCACAATATTATAGACGATGAAATGTTGACACGTTCATTCGTGTACAGCGAAATTCGCTGTTAAAGAATTTGTAATATCTGTCGAATCGCGAATCGTCCGAAATCGTGAGGAGTCGTCGAGGTAAAAAATCGTATGTATGTATATGGAAGGTTACCTTGAGAGAAGCAAGCTCAGCGCGTAATTCTTGAAGATTACGAGCGTCGCAAGACGCTTCTTGTAGATTCGACTCGAGTCTGGCTCGTTCCTTGCGTAACACCTCGATTTCACGCTCAAGCTCCTGCATCCTGGACCCCTTGGCGGGTCCCTTGGGGTTATAACCTCCCTTCACGTTCCCTTTGCTCGCTTCCTTACCGAGGGAGCTCCAATTTCCAACCGGTGAATTATCGTTTTTAGCATCCAGCGAGGAGGCGCTGGGTGCCTGACGCAGCGAAGTCTGCTGTTGCTGTTGCTGATTTTGCTGCTGCTGCTGCTGTTGCTGTTGCTGCTGCTGCTGCTGCTGCTGCTGCTGCTGCTGCTGCTGCTGCTGCTGCTGCTGCTGCTGCTGCTGCTGCTGCTGCTGCTGCTGCTGCTGCTGCTGCTGCTGCTGCTGCTGCTGCTGCTGCTGCTGCTGCTGCTGCTGCTGCTGCTGCTGCTGCTGCTGCTGTTGCGGCTGCGTCGGCTGTTGCTGTTGTTGCTGCTGGGTTTGTTGTCCTCTGCGAAACAGCGATTTGAACTTCATCATGGTCGCTCTTCACGTTTAACTAGGCACTCGATCGAAATAACGAATTCATTATTTTGTTAAAAACTCGAACAGCCGACTCGTTGTCCAGCAATCAACATCGTTCCACGTTTCGGGCACTTTGTGCGACATCGTACGTTCGAAATTTGTTCCGTCATTGCAGCGAACATTTTTTAATAGTCAACGGAGAGAATAGCGTGCAGCGCGATCGAAATCGATAACAATTTCATTGGTAAGCTGTCCGTTAATAAGGGGGAACAGTTTCGCACGTGGCAGCATCGTATCGCTAACAGTTTTTGAAACGAATAAAATTCGCTATACAGTTTTTAATATCGAAGAGAAACACCGTTGCGAGTTCGTATCTCGTACGAACGAAGATCCCCGATCGCGACGCTACAGAATTCTGTGTAAGGAGAGCGCGTATCCCGTGTATCGGTTTCGCACTGTCCAATTAAAAGAAAGGATTCACAGGTCGAAGAGGAACACCGCGAAGAAAAATTGTCGCGCGCGTTTCTTTACCGGGTTAACATACGAATAACCCGTCCGCGGGCTGAAACTTTTCGACGTCAACGAAAAGGCAAAGTTACACGAAGGAGATGATCGTTTTCTGCAGCGTGTGACACGAGTCCGATGAAGAATTCCAAGATTCGCGTAGACGCGCGACCTCGAGCCACTTTCCCCCCCTGGTGGCCCCCGTGGCTACCCCACCCCGCCCCACCGGCCACCGAGGTTGAAACGGTGCTCCGTTTCGAGCACGTTCACGAATTATGTCGAAAACGTTAACAGCGATGCACGATAGGATCGACGCTCGGATAAAGAGGACGGTTCGATCGCAGCCTCCGACGACCACTTGTTGCATCGACCAGCCGCGTGCAATGTCTCCGTGAGCCTGTTTTCAATCGGTGCCTCTCCAACGCATATTCTCGCATCCCCGACGAAGAAACTTGATGATCCCGAGCACAACGGAGATACAATTCCGAACGAATCCTCGGATCGAGCAAGTCGCTCAAACGCATCGGTAATCTCGATAAATTAAAAGATCGGCGCACCACGTTGTACTTGTTCGTCGTTCGAGCGTGGATCGCGTAGTTTCTTATTAAAGGTAGCGTTTCTCGTTTAACCAGGTAAGAATTCCACGAGCAAGAGCAGCGAACCGACGTACCGGCTTGTACAGTCGGCAGTGCATCGGAAACTGAATACGAAACTCGAGAGCCGTGCCCCCTCCATAATTATTCCCCTCCATTCGAATAGCGACCGCTTGGCTGGACGAAGGGCTACGAAGTCGAGAACGCGTCTAGGCGTCGAACGCGCATACTTAAAATTTACGGTAACGACGACCGCTACGACGCTGCCGAAACTTTTCGGTCGTTCGAGATCGATTAAGACGAAAAGTACGATGGAAGTTGATCGGATCGCATCGTGTAGCGTCAGCCGTGGATTGTTATAGGCTTTTAGGAGAAAAAATATCTCGAGATGTTTATCTTTTAGGGTGCGTCTCAGGTGAGCCGAACGGCCGCGAGCAAACGCGAACGCGAACGAGCACACGCCAGACACGCTCGTATTTTTGCCCGTCGCCGCGGCGCTACTCGCTGCTACTCGATGATCCTTCGATTCGATGTCGTTCGGTCTTACGATTACAGCGAACGCAGGATCTCGTTAATCTCGAGAAAGACGACGCGCCGAGTCTGCCGGCAGGCACGTCGGACCAGTACACGATCTTTTCGTAGAAACGATAGCGTGCGATTCTCGCGACCGGCTAATTCGCCGATAGATATTCATTTTTGCGGTTGCAAACGGCGTTTGCCAGCTCGATTTCCAGTTTCCGAGCGACACCGTTCGAACACCGCCAACGAGCGATACGCAAGTACCGCGTAAGTAAGTACATGTACGCGCTCGTTCGACCCGACGGATTCCCACCGTTAGCCACGAACGGACGAGGACAGACGTCCGTCGACGAAGCGAAATTTCTCTCGCGCGAGATTTCGTCGGACCGCCGGTTTCTCGACGAAAACGAGGATCGGAAGACGCTCGAAAGAAATAGTTCGCGGAGAGAAACCGAACATCAGTTGCTGGAGCAACGAAGAACGGCGTAAGAGCTCGTGATCGAGCGAAATTCGTGTACATCGAAAAAAAAGGAACTCGCGTAACAGATCGGTCGATCGCGACGATGCGGTGCGCCGATCGTTCAATTTGTTGCGTTCGATTTCTCGATTCGGCCAGAAGAAGAAGAAGAAGAAGAAGAAGAAGAAGAAGAAGAAGAAGAAGAAGAAGAAGAAGAACGACTAAGAAGGAACGAGAAGAGAAAGAGAGACGCGATCGCCGCGAGAGCGGCTGCGCCAACTCTCTGGGAACGAGTACACATACTCTGGCGAGGATGGTTAGGCGAGCGTCGGGGCAAGGGAAGCAGAAGCCGCTTAAGGAGGCCACAGAATCTGCAGGCGTCTCTCGCCACCGACCAGTTTTCTCATACGGTCGACATATGGTATGTACCCGGTGGTCCATACTTTCCTGGATAAGTCTTTGTTTGTCCGGCGTAGACGCGGACGTTCACCGGTCGCTGAACGCGGGGCGCGTTTCCCGATACGAGGTCGTTTCGTTGCGTTGCTGGTCGGAACGTCGAAGGTACCGGCACATCGACGAAACGTATCGAAAGGACGCGAAACAGCGGAATCGGAATCGGCATTACGACTCGATCACGGAAACTGGATCCGTGCCGACAGAAAGAGAAATATCGCGGACAAAGTGCACGCGTTCGCGGCTACACCCGATCGGTGAGCGGCGCGCGCGCACGTCACCGATCACAACTAATAACGCGATCGTAATATTCGGATCGTTCGACCGTGATAAGCGATCGATGTATAGTATAGGCGGTGCGCGTGGCTCGTTGCTCGAGCGAAGCAACCGGTATGCGGCATCGCGATTTTCCGCCGACTTTCGCAGAAATACGACGCTCTCGATACCGTGTCCGGTATCGTCGACGTTGTCGTTCGAAGCGAGCAAGTATCTTCGACCACGAAGGAGTTCGAGGCCACGGTGAAACGGTCGGAAAAAAAAGAATGAAATCGTCGGACCGTGATAAATATACGAGTACGCGTAAACGAATTTGTCGGTTCCGTCGCGCCGGTTAAAAAACGCTTTCGGTAATACGCTGCAACGATCGGCGAATCCCGTAGGCCACGTAATGAACGCATCGTGTACTTACGAGCCGCCGTGAAAGTCGGCATCTTGTAACCGATAGCCACGTTCTCGGCCTCTTTTTTTCCACGAGAAAGTGTAAAGTCGCTTTTATTAAGAACGAACTAGATTGACCTCCTTTCGCCTCTCCGGATATTCCGCGATTCTTCCGTATTTAGAATTCTGGATCTAACTTTCGTTCCGACACGCTCCGGGCTATCGATCAAATATTTGGATATCGGTCTGTTCCGGTTGCGCGTTACGGTCGACCGAAAGTCCATTACCGGAATCGGAATCGGAATCGGAATCGGAATCGGAATCGGAATCGAACTCGAACTCGAACTCGATTATTAGTTTCTCCGGCTGTTCGAAGCGGTTAAAAGATCGCTTCTTTGGAGCAGATAACGCCTCGTGCATGATTCATACCGTAAACGCGAAAGGACCGTCACGATAGTAATAATAATTTCGCCGTCACCGACTATTTATGGAACATCGAATATTTGACCGAAAAATTACATTGTTTCGGCAAACGCGATGAACCGCCTAATTATTCGGCGCAATTATAACCGTGTCTCTCCCGAATTAGGAGTTTCGCGAGGCGCGGCGCGACGTCGAACGTTCAGAAAATATCAATGGATAACATCCGTCGTTACGGCGTAGACGCGAACACGCGTCGATGCACTCGTGTATTTACCTCGTTATTCGTAGCTCGATTAATATTCTATACGGCGCGCGATGCCAACAATGTACGTGAGCGCGCGCGCGCATCTAACGTCACGGCTCAATCGCGTTCTTCGACACGCTGTGCGAAAAGATCGATCGAACGTTACGACGACGATAGACTATACGAGATATTCCGGTAATCGACGGTCAGGTAGAACGACCAACGTATACCGAAAAACGGGTAAACGCCGAAGAATCGTTCCGTTTCGCTTTTCGTGCACCTATCAAAAATAGAAACGAGCACGAAAGTATCGCGCAACGGTTCGAACGAGATCAAGGCTAATAGCCGACTCCGGAATCGTATACGCTTTCGCTGTATGTATCTATATCGCCGTGACATCGAACCTTCGGACCGATCTAAAACGGCACCAATAAATCGGAGGAGCGCGCGACGAACCGGGCAAAGCGCGGCCGACTCGTTCGAAGAATCGCGAGTGTTCGCTGTCGTTGACGACATCGGCTTATCCGTTGCAACCGAGTCGTAACAAAGATATCGTTATCGTCAGGTGTAGAATACTGGTGTGGCCGGACAGAGACGAACGCGACCTCGGCAATTTCGAAATACGAACCGATCGAGAATCCGGTGCCGAGAGCATCGTGCCATCTCGAGTACCTTGTACGTTCGATATCGAGGAACGGGAAAAACGACGTCGATCGAGATAAACGCGCGACGATCTTTACGAAGAAAATGTACCAACGAAAAATGCTGGTTACGTCGATGAAGCGCACTGAACGTAAAGTATAGACGCGACCGGTCGCATAGGCTCGGTGACACCGCGGCCAACCAACCGCGTTTCTCTCCTTTCGGACAACGATTTCCGCGAAAGAGATCGAAAACTCCGCCGCGAGAATTCGCCAATCGGACCACCTCCTGTTCCCTCCGTGTTCGCGACACACCCGAAAGATAAGGGAACAGGCACGGCCGATCGAGTCGCGTAAATCGCGACCGAAGAAAAACAGCCAACGACGACGAGCGTACGATTCTTTTTTCCACCGTCGCCGAGATACGCTGCCGACTAAAAAATTTACATCGCCGCGTTCGCTCTTGCTCGAGTAACGATCGTATCCGCGATATCGTTGCCGAAACGCTCGTCGGACGGCACGGAAGCGTTCGAAGCGGCCGATCGTTATTATCCACGCTCGGCTTTCTTCGTATTTTCGAAGCGGCGGACAGACCGATCGATAAACTTTATCGCGAAACTCTCGCGATCGACTTTCTCCTTATTCGAGGAGCTTCTTTCGAATCAACGGACAATTCCACTCGTCGCGTCTCTTTCGAAGAAATTTCGATCGAAAGAACGAAACGTTATCGGAGACGTCGCGAAAGGCCAGCCAAACAGTCGAGAAAAGCTCGATCTCGGTACGGTGGTACGGTACCGCGGCGTAAATACACGGAAAAAAAATGACGATTCGTTTTTGATTCACCGGGTATGTAGGTCGTTTAACGTCGAGCAACTGCCGGTCTCGTTGTCGGAGCGGATCGTCGTTCCGACGAACGGTCGGCACTTACAATTAGAAGCCTGTAAAAAGTCCACGTGCTCGAGCTCTCTCCGCCTCCCGTATTTCTGTTCCCCGCTCGCGTAAACTGCCCGCCGCGTCTTTAAACTCTAATTAAGCGGCGAGAAGCGCGCGAGACGAACGAGACTCGGAGTTGCTTGCTTGCTTGCTCGCGCGCATTCAAATAAACGATCAAGCTCGACCGATATGACGCAACCGGTTGTTTGACTTACCGGGCCTTGAATCAGGATCGGAATTATTAAGCGGATAAAGCGTACGGCCAATGTTGGAACGGATTCGCGGCTCTTAACGTAGGTCGGTTTCAGTATCGTATGATTCATCGAGAAATCGTCGTCGGATCGAGTGTCCGACTTAAAACGGATAATAGGTTAGGACGCGTTTCTACGCGTATACGGATACGGAGTATCGGAGAAAAAGCCGAGGAAGGAAAAGTCTTACGCGATTTCTCGAAACCGATTGACGACGGTGCGTCGCCGTAGGATCGTTTTACGCATCGTAACGGATACGCGTTCGATATGCCACGAAGAATAACGTGAACCGCGGAATGATAAAATAGTACCTACCATAACGGTTTAGTAAAATAACAGAATAACGGAATAGGAAGACCGAAAAATGGTAGAACGGTTATCACGGTAGCGTAGCGATATATAGAAATGTTCCTACGCGAACAACAGCCGCCCTTTTAAAATAGCTGCTTGATCTCTAACCTCTCTGCGGCGAGATACCGAAATCAAATAATTAACAATAAGAACAAGATAACGATACTTATCGGCAAGATATCGTATTTGAATAGGTCAAACGGACGTTCATTACGGTGTTGGTTCGATCAACGGATCGATACGGTGCGATACGGTGCGATACGGTGCGATGCGATGCGATGCAATGCGATGCGATGCGACGCGATCGGACGATTCCGTTGTCGCGCGCCTATTCTCCACATGATTTTTCGAGATAACTTTGATTTTTTCAAACTCCGGTTCGACGCAGGCGACAACCCGGTCTCGAGCGGACGAGGTGAAACGTCGAGAAAGAGAGAAACGGCGGCTCGCGCAAAAAAGAAACTGGTTTAAAGCGCGGCAACGTTTTCTGCGAACCAGAATTCACCTGTTTTTTAGCGGAACGAAGGTATCGCGAGCAACAAACGAGCAGCAATGTCTCGACCGAGAGAGAAAGTGCACCCGTGCTCTTTCGACGCGTATATGTACACCGAAGTAAATCTCCGCTTTTCCAGATCGCGCGATCGAATCGCCGCTATGCCGGAAAATTCAACGAGTACGTGGTCCGGTTCGTGTTACGATCGACTTTTCAAAACCTGTATCGTACACCGTGTACGCGCGTATGTATGCGTGTAAGTAAGTACTTATGTATGTATGTATGTATGTATGTATGTATGTATGTATGTATGTATGTATGTATGTATGTATGTATGTATGTATGTACGTATGTATGTTTGGCCGCATGGGTCACCTACTGACCTCGGTCGGTAATCGTCGGTAAGTACGATTTCTCGAGATACGATCATCCAGTGAGAATTATTTTTTTAACGTCGAGCGTAACGCTCGTTTCGTAATCCCTACCGTTTAGCTCGATCGTGGCTCTATCTGTCGATCGCGATAAACGTACCAATTATTCACCCGAGTAAGACTCGCGCGACAAAAGGTTATCGAACCTTTACGCGTCCTGCGTTCCTTTTCTCTTTTCTCGTTCGACGTTTTCTAAAGGGAGCACCGTACGCGTGATACGGGGCTACCGGTAAATCGTGTCAGTGGTCGCGTCACCGTGTAAGACTAATGGTAACTCGATCGACAGGATCCACTCACTCGCGCTGTTCCTCTATCTTCGCCTCGCGTCGACCGATTTTAAGACGCTCGGCTTTTCTGTTCGTTGGCCTTTTTGGGCTGAAAAGCGACGCGACCGTGTCTCGTTTTTTCCCCGTGGCAGGCGCCGTTCTCGATTCCGGTTTCGATCTGAAATTACACAAATAATCGAACAATCTCGAATTCGAACGACGATCGTGCTTGAAAATTTCTACGCCAAACTGTACAATATATTAACGCTGTCGCGAACAAACCGTCGTCCATCGGTACGTAAGTCGATACGTAATATTCGTTCGGTCGAAAATTTAGTAATAACAGGTGTTTGACGGAACGGCATCGTTTTTCGAACCGACTTCGTAGCGATTAAAATATTGCTACCGTAAATATGGGTGCATAGGTTTCGGTCGGTTGCGACGGTGCCGCCTTTATTCCTGCGTGTCACGCGATAATGGAATGCCTCGAATTTTCGCGAGAGAAAGATCCGATAACGATGCACAGAATGCCCATGCCGATAGCACGATGGTCTTCTCTCTCCGGCAAATACGCAAATAACTCATAAGGGATTACGTAACGCGTAAACGCGTAAACACGTAAACGCGTTAGCGCTCCGATTTTCGAGGCAACGGCCGATTATGTACATACGCTCTACGCTTTACGGACAGGGAATATCTTGTCGACTACGAAGATCGATCGCGCCGTAGACTCGCGATTATCTCGATTCGATTTCGTATCTAGGATCGAATACGCATAGAAGAACGAAATAATTACAAATTCGTTTACGCGTTTCTTATCCCGCCGCGGCATATTCGATATCGCTTAATCACGAAATTAAAAAGAACGTGAAAAAAAAAAAAAGAAATGTTCGTCAGGGGACACCCGGGTTTGAACCGGGGACCTCTCGATCTGCAGTCGAATGCTCTACCACTGAGCTATATCCCCAACGTGACTGTTCTTTCGATCATCGACTTTATTTGGAGAAGACGAATTCCGAAAAGAACAAACTTTTCCGAATAAACGACGCGAAAGCTCGTAAAGGACGCATTTCGTTAAAAAATAAATTCAACCAATAATCAATAGGGTAACGCTCGTTCGACCTAGAGAAAGACGCGCGATCAACACCGACAGGTACATAACGGAATTACTATAAAAGTAATAGCGCGACCGGTTTCCTTACGCGCGACGAACGAGACAAGACCTATTAAAAGCGAGCCATTACGATCGCGGTCAACGCGGACTGCCTTCTTTCTACGATTCGAACGCGAAACGTTTCTTCGACAATGGTACGTGCCGCGCCATCTGTCCACCGGCTCCGTTACAAAATTTGGATCCTTATCGACGCGTGTCGATGGGATAGGAATCTCCAAAGAAAAAGAAAAGAAAAATAAACAATTTCCCGTTATCCTCTTGATAGATACTTGCACGCGAGTACGCGCGATGGACGCGATCGAACGAGTCACGCGAATTATCTCGCGAAGAACATCCTACTTACCGAATTTTCGTGGGCTTGCTCGCGATGGGAATAACGATGGCTGATGTCCGTTTAAACGGTGCCCGCCCTCCCGAACTCACGGACATTCCGCTTCGAGTCTGAGACAAAAAAGAGAGAAAATGGGAAATAATCGGTTGTAAATCGTACGAAAACTAGGAATACGTAGAATATTCTTCGTCTCGGTATCGGCTCAATTTGGAGCCGTATAATCCAGATTACGAACAGGGCAATACGTATCCAGAGATTTTTTCGCGAGTCGATTCGGAAGTGGGATGTCAGATATCGAGGGGTTTCGAAGGAAAACACGATCGAACGGTACGCCGTTTCCGGCGATCGCGCGATAATATCCAGGTTGGCGTCTGTTCGGTGCGTGCGCGAACGTTTCTGGATAAACGGTGCAGGTGCAACATCGAAACCGCGAGCGTGACATCCTTGACGGGGTATCTTCTCTTACGAGTACGAATTCGATCTGTTCATACGCGTTAAAACGAGGGTGGCAGCGCTGAACGTACGCTCGAAACGAAACGAAACGAAACGAAACGAAACGAAACGAAACGCGCGATTAATAATAATTATAGAAACGAAGGACGCCACTCGAAACGCGAGACCAAACGGAAATGACGCGCAACACACCTCCGCAAAATGTAAATAAACGAGTTGTCTAGAAATATCGTGGGAAGGACGGAGGAGGAGAAAAACTCGAATTTGTCGAGTTTAGAACGATCAAAGCGTACCGAGTTCCCTCCTAAAGCGTCCAGTAACTGTCGTATCATTTTGAGCAGCAAGGAATCGCCGTAATTAGAATATCCTTCTCGATTCGAAGCGTCGATCAACGTAACCGATGACTGTCCTCGTACCCGAACAAACTCGTACACGGGATTGAAAGCATTTGTCGCTTCCGCTTACACCGATTTTCTCGAATACGCGGCACGGACGACAGAATACGAGGTGACGCGATAAGAGAAACGAATCGGGCGATAACTCGACGAATATCTGCTACAGATACACGCGTACCAACGTATCGCGGCCAGAGATAATATTATTGCTCGTTCGTATCGGTTTCCGTACGAAAGAACGAAACTCGCGACGACGCCGGTCTCGATTATTTTGTTCGGCCGGTAGAGTTTATCGATCGCGACCGCCAGCGAGCCGATGTCCGAGCGAAGCCCGATTACGCGACGCGTTCGTTATTGGCTAACAATAAGAAGAACTCGTAAAGTGGTCGGTTGCACCGACTCTCCTTCCCAGGAAAGAGAACCGGTGAGATCGAACGGATTTTCAGCGGCGAATATACGCGTCCTTCTAGCTACTTGTACACGTACCACGTACTTACGACGTACGACGAACGACGTACTTACACCGTAAAGCGTAAAGGTTCATCGAACCGCGTCGCGCGTACGGCTTCTCGGCCAATAATAAAGATGCATGCCCACTACGTAACTACGCTTCGTACATACGTACCTAAGCAAGTATTACCCTGCACCGGTGGCTGAATACTTGTACCTTACATACTAAACTCGCGATACGCGCACGACCCGCGACCGATCCTTATACAGCCTGTTCCCGGCACGAGCGCGAATACGACGAAAATCGTTTTTCGTTCGAACGTCGTCGTTAAAAATTATTTTCTAACGAGCGTCGCTCGTCGTTTCGAAATATCTTTTATTTATTCGTAAAAGTTCGTCGCTATCGAGCATTCGATTCGTCCCACCGTTCGATTACGGGTATCGTCCTCCTGGTCCCGCCGTTCCGCTTTACCGATCGTTTCTTCTTTGTTCGAACGTTTTCTCTTATCGCGCCGTCTCCGCTATCGAACTCGTTCTCGATCGAAACGACCGAACAATCGAAACAGCGAATCGACGAACGTCCAAGGATACAAGGTGCCGCGACACGACGCATGGCACGGTAAAAGAGGCGCTGTAGGTAACGCGTGTAAGTGGACGACCGGTTATTTCTATGCAGTAGCGAGTCTCGCGCGATTCTTGTCCGCCGTCCGCCGAAGGAATTGGAATTCCTGCCGAACGGATCGTTGCCAGAGATATGCGCTGTGCTCCACCGCGGCTACCGAACCTTCCGCGATCGGCTAAATCGACGCCTCGCGAACGAACGAACTATCCGTATCCACCGTTAACGGTCGATCACGATCGATATCGGTTTTCCCGTACCTCGGCCTCGATCGGATCCAACGCGAATACGGTGGAATTCTCTCTCCCTATTATCTCCACGGTGGATAAGCCCTCGCTAGTTTTGAAGCGGAATTCCTTGAGGCGCTACGACGAACGTTCTATCGGCGTTAGACGTTTTTCGTTTCAGGCCGCAGTGTGTGGTGACGAAAAACCATTTTCCACTGCCTATACTCATCGGGAGCAACGGTCTCGACAGGACCACCATCACTACCACCACCGGCACCGGCACCGGCACCGGCATCGCAGCTCGATGACAACAACAGCAGGGGCAGCACCGGAGCCAGCCCACGTGCACGAAAGCCGTCAGGCACATTTCACGATTCGGTGGACCGCGTGGCAACCTTTATTATCGCCGCTCTTTGATCGGCACCGGTCGAACGGCCGCGAAATCACGACGGACGAGCGTGTCTGATACGCGCGTCAGGATTTCCTTACCGCGTTCCCCGATAACGTCCGTGTAAACGATATTGTCACTGGACAAGGCGCCACGATGGACACGCTAGACCCATCGGAGTTGCTCGGTTCCGGCAATAGGTTTGCCGCTATCGAAATCTCTGGGTCACCGTCGAAGAGGAACGGCGAACCTCTGTGTATTCGAAGAACCCGCTCGAATCTCGAACGGTCTTCCGTAACGAGCCAGCAACGACCTCGAAACGTGCATGATCGCGCCTGCACGCGGATATCGAATTTTCGGAACACGAAGCAGGAGCGGCAACGGCCGCGGCCGCGCGAAAAACCGAATGGAGTCGCGTGGCGAGGGAACCGATCCGCGCGATTCGGCACTTCGATCTCGACTGGCTCACGACCGTACCATTCCGTTACACGATATTCCGTGGAGTGACCTCTCTCGACGTAACTTCCTCCCCCTCTCCCTCTCGACGTGCTCGTCGATTCCTCCGTTCGTTCGGCATCGCTCGCTCTCCGGTTCGCGTACCGGCGCTCGTTACCGATGCAACGACGCGCGGAAAAAGGACACGCCGCGCGTTTTCTGCATGCTATCTTACCCGAGTCGATCGGCGAGGTTACCCGTCGCGATCCTCGAGAACATACGAACGGCGCGCGCTCCTCGTTCGCCGACACCGACTCTACTAGTCGAGAGCGCGTTTGCCAGAAATCGGGGGGGATCTTGGATACTCGGCCTTGATCGTTCCCGAGAGTTTCCCGCGATTTCCCGAAACTTTCTACCGGATCGTTCGAGCGAGTAGGTTTTCCCCGGCAGCATCCTCTCGAAAACGCGCGTTTTTTCGATCTTCGCGGGTTCTTCTCGAAGTTTCGATATTACCGATAAAATCGCGCATAACGCGAAACGAGCGGCAAAGACCGAACAGAATCGGAAAAATTGCAACGCGCAGAATTCGACGCGCAGCGAAGAAAATCGAGTCACGGTAGCAAACTCGTCGCGCGATCTAATCAAAGAGCGGTTCGAGCTCGAGGGAAAAACCTCGTCATCCTGGAGAAATCTTTCGAGTATTCCGCGACGACGTTCGCCGAAGCGGGAAAAAACGATAGCGTACGACGCGGTAGGCTTTTTTGCTCGTTCGAAGGTACGCGAGGCACGTGAGACACTCGATACGCTCTCGATTCGACCTTGCTCGACGCGAACTGGCCGACCTTCTGACCTAATCACCGCTAATTTCGTTTGTCGAGCGCGTTAGGTAACGCGCGAATCCCTGCATGCACGAGGCAACGGAGAAGGCCAACCGCGATCGGCCGTTTCGCTAACGCGAATTTTCCACCCGTGTTCGATCGGCCGAATGAACGAAATAGCCGATATTCGCGCGTTCACGCTAACGCGACGATAGGACGTTGTTGCGGTCGTTTGTTTTCGTCGATTCGGTTATCGGAAGCGATTACCGTTGCGCTTCGCAACCTGCCGCGCTCCAAATACCTTCTCGAATCTACCCACCTGACACGATTACGGCTTCTGGCGTCCTACGCGAGTCTAACCGTGACGGAAGTTCGTGACGGAGGAGCCTCGGGGAGCCGTCTCGAGAATCCATTTTTCTGCCAGTTACCGCTTGCCGACCGCCCTCCAGCCAAATATCCTTCTCTAACGCGACAGAGTTTCGATGTTTTCCTCTCTCTCTCTCTCTCTCTCTCTCTCTCCGGTCGAGTCGACGACGAATTCGAAGCGTTTCGCGATATCGGTTCGATCGTCGCGTCGCCACGGCCGATTTCTCCGCTCGATACCGGTACTCGCCCACCGTCGGACGGGACGGTCTCGATCGAGACGCACCGACGAAACTGGAACCGCGAAATACTTCGGATTGCCCGTTGAAATGAACGGTAGAAACCGCTCGATAGCGTCTCACGATTTCTAGAACGCTTAGACGCCGCGATGGAAACCCGCTCGTAATTACCTTAACAGTTACGATCGGTGGCACGAGCGACGATACCACCGTCGATATTGTCCGTCACTCGACCGATCGACCATCGGTTTACGCGATATATTTCGTTTTTGCCCCTCTTCTTGCGAGCAACGCGCACTTTGTAACAACGTAACGTACTACCGATATCCGAAACTCTGGCGTCGATTCTCGTGCTCGAGAAGCGTCGAAATTATCGTCGAAACGATTTACCGAATATTTTTGAAAGATCGTTTGGTCCTCGCGATCTTCCAAAGTCGAACGCGCCCCGCGGACGGACGAGAACAAACAGCGGAGGAGGTACGCGGAACTGCATGCGCCGCGAACGACAGCCCGCGAGACACTGCCGGCCAATAACGATGCATCGTCTTCGACATGGATGGATAAAATGGATGGACGAACGGCGGAACACCGACGCGACTAATCGCCGTCGTCCGCTAATTCCGACATCGCGTCTCGCTGCCCGAAAGTTCGGATACAACGATCATAGTTTGCAGGAATCTCGATGGAAAAAAAAGACCATTAGATAAGTTATACACCTATATCGTTACGCGTACCTACACCTATCTTTGTACCGTCGTCCACTTTGTCCGTAGAAATATTTTTCTCGTGGAATTCCCACTGAAACGCGCGTATTACGTTTCCGTGATCTCGTTACGTCGCCGATAAAAAATTTCGCGTATGCGCGTTACTCCGTGTCGATCTGTTCCGGAACATGTAATTGCGTCGACGAAAATTTTGTAAATAAATTAAATAAATTAAAAACGTCGATCGTCGTCTCGAACGTCGTAAACGGACGAAAATTATCGGGAAGCGAACCAATTTAAAGAAAATATCGGGATCGGCCTTCGACCGACAGGGTGAAACGTTCGTGTTATTTAACTGGTAGGGGGAGTGGTCAACTTGACCCTGATCCGAACAATACGTAGAACGCGCGGTTGTTCTTCTTTCACGGTAACACCGCCTAGATTCGCTCTGTATCGACGTAAATCGTATCGAAATAACCCCGCGTTCGATTAAATCGCGTCGATTTTGAAACGGTACGCGTTCAGGCTCGAACCATCGAATTTTCCAAGCTCCGGCCAACATATGGCAAGCAACGTCGTACCAGATAAGATACGCAACCGGTATCTACGCATCGACCAATTTATCCCGCGGAATTGGACCGAACGTTAACACCATAGCGGTGTTGTAACCGGTCATCTAAAATTACGCGTTCCAATAATAATAATAATAATAATAATAATAATAATAATAATAATAATAATAATACCGCGGTACGAAGGTAACGACGATGCAAAAAAATTCGCGAAAACGGTATACCGGCCGACGCGAGGACGCTCCATTCGAAACGTCGAGTTAGAACGAGAAACGGTCGGAGCCATCCTTCGGAACGGAAGATATCGCCGTGGTTCGTCGCGGAACCGCGACTGTTCGACCCGCCGTACAACCGAACGAACGTTTCCGCCAACCGTCTCTCTGTCCCAGACCTTGCCAGTAGCCGCGTTTTAGGTGCACAGGCTAGTGTCGCGAGCGCGGACCAGTCATCGGCTGGCAACTCTATCGTGCAATTTTTCCTGCCAAACTAGAGCGGTGCATGCTAAAGATAGGTCGCGGAGCTCGGAGATTGGTGTATACGCGTGCATAGAATAGTCGCGGGGGACAAGGGAGACCTTGGCCTTCGATGTTTATATAACGGGGAAGCGCGCGAACCACCAGCTCAGTCGCGACGCTTCGTTTCGATCCACCGATCCGAGACCCCACGGTTCTCTGTCGCTTCCTAGCGCGTTCTCGCTTTCGATCTATCTTTCCTGACATCGAACGGAAACGATATCGTTCCTTCCATCTTGCCGCTGATCCGCGTCCGTTTCCGCGTCTCCGCTTTCCGCTCGTTCGAGCTCGGATATCTCGAACGAGTTCTTTTTCCAAATTTTCCGAACGAATCGATTACGGAGACGATACGAATATATAATCGGCCGATCAACGAAGAATACGTTGCGCGGCCGCGAAGCAAACAAAAGGTCGCTACCGACAGGGGTAGATAGTTTATCGAAACGAAACGAAACTAAACGATCGCGCTTGGCCAGTTCGAACGTGACCATGGTGAACGGTGACAAGTGGCTTTTCCGGCGTGCCAACTAAAAACACGCACTACGTGCCGAGCAACTGGAGCAGCGTGGATGCCGCACGGCCGAACTGGTAAATCGAGAGGCGTTCCACGGAATCGGCTTTCCTCCAAATAGAGAAAACCAATGATCCAACGTCTATTTTCAGATTTATTTGTCGGACAAAACGAGCCGTATCGTAAATCGCAAATCGCAAATCGCGTTACTTACGCTTCGATGGTAGAAGAACGATCATGGAACCAACGGTTCGAGGTTCCTGATTCACGAAACTAATTTCGACGATAAAGGTTTCGAGTTTGAAAACGTTCGAAACGAGACCCCGTCCGGGCATCGGGACGGACCGAAGGTAGACCGTAACCGAAACCTTCGACGTTTACGACGTTCTTTCTGGAGAGCGAGATCGAAGCTTCGCTAATTGACGGACGTTTTCAGGTGACGCGGCTATACCGGAATTGGAAGAAAAAAAAAAAAAAAAAAACGATGCATCTCATTTTACTGTGGACGTTGGTCGCCTTAATTGGCCGAGTGTACTGTCAATGTAGCCGAATACCGATCGACAACGACGAACGAACGATCGCCTACGCGTGCACGTATGCCGGCCTGAACGACCTCGACGAGATACCCACCGAGACCGAGTGGATAGAGTTTACCGTGTCCCGACTCCATCATATACCGGACAACGCGTTCTGGAAATTCACCAATCTCCGACGATTATCCTTCTACAATTGCCGCGTTAACTTCATCGATCCGAGCGCGTTCGCCGGTCTCGATCGGTTGGAATGGTTGATATTCCATGGGACGAAGATTCACGTGGCTAGGGCCGCGTGGTTCCGTTCTCTCGTTAACCTGAGAAAACTGATCTTGGACAAGTAAGCGATCGTAACTACAACCGAACGTAATAATCGGAACTCGTTTCGTCTTTTATCCATGCAAACCGTCGCGAAGATGCAAAAGCTAAATAATAATCACTTAACAATTAACAGGATCGACTACGCGACTCAGCGTTTGCTCGGTTTCGCGTTAACGAGATTACAACATCGACGATATTATTCGCGATCGTTGTGGGTCGAGATTTGCATGGGAAACGCGGAAGCGCGATACACGGCGCTTATTTCCTTGTTCGCGAAACGCCGCGTCGCGCCGTGGCCGCCCTCGTGAACGCGATCGAAAACAAACGGTTACGTAACAACGATTATCGTCTCCGACTTACGTATCGGAATTCGAGTCCGTCCTCGTTACGCTCTGCTGTCGCTTCGCTTATACGTATAATTCGTTTTTTTTTTTTTTTTTTTTCAAAAATGATATCTATATGTATAAAAGTAAATCGATGTACGCGTACGCGTAGTACGTACGAGAGAAAATAAAACGTTATACTCTGTACGTATACGAGTATGCAACGAGTACGTAGGTAACCAAGGCGAATAACGCGTTCGCAGATGCGGTTTGGTGCATATCGAACCCGACGTTTTTCGCCGGCTACCTAGAATCGAAACGTTGGGACTGCGGGATAACGATCTCGATTGTTTACCGATCAACGAGTTGTCGCATCTGCGAGAACTGAGGACCGTACGTATCGACGGGAACCCCTGGCTTTGCGAATGTCGTCGAAGATTGGACGAATACCTGAATGCTCGATCCATCGTCCAGGAGCGGCAGTGTTTGAGAGAGACGGAAGTTTGCAAGGAATACCAATGTATGACGCTGATCGAATTTCCTGACCCGCCGCCCTTCACATTCACCGCGCAACGCTCCAACGATTTCAACGGGGTAAGCACGCGCAACGACGCTCCACGGATTGCCCGCGCAACGATTAATAGATTGATCGTTATCGAATCGTGATTTCAGGATCGAACGACGATACGCGGCAACGAACTTCGGACGAACGTGCTCGCCTCCTTGGAAAAACTTCCCGATAAAACTACCTGGATCGAGATCGCCGGTTTACCGATCCACAAACTTCCGAGATACGCGTTTTTCCGTTTCGGGAATAGCTTGCGGAGCTTGGATTTGAATGATTGTCGTATAGACGCGATCGAAAATGCCGCTTTCGCCGGATTGCACAGGTTACAACGACTCTCGATGGTCGGCAATCGATTTTCGATCGTCGCCGCTAATTGGTTCCAAGATCTCGTCGATCTTCGACAATTGATTCTCGAACGAAACGATATCGAACTGTTCGAAAGAAACTCGTTGTCGCGTGTCGGCGATAGTTTGCGACATCTTGATATTCGAAACAATCGACTGCGATTCATAGCCATCGAGGAGTTAGCCGAATTGAAGAGATTAGAGAGATTGGACGCCGTCGGTAATCCTTGGATATGTAGCTGTCGCGACGATCTGCAAAATTTTCTCACGGGGAAAAACGTTGGATTCGAGATAAACGCGGGCCAATGTTACGGAAAAGAGAACGAGATTCCGGATGTCGCCGGTGGCCGGCAACCGGTGCAACAGGTACGATCGCTGATCGTGTTCGGTATAGAGAACTCTCTTTCGGTTGCCGTAGCCCGTAGAAATATTTACAAACTTTCAATATCTTTTTTTCTTTTTACGCAGACCACGAGCGACGAGAGCACGGTTATAACGGGCAAAATCCATTGGACTTCCTTCGAGGACACTATCGAGCGATCGAATATCACGCTCGTCGAACCAACGGCCGCGGTTCCCTCCGAATCCCTCCCGGCCGATTACACCGGTGCATGCAGCCCCGACAAAATCGACCGACAATTCGGCTCGATCTACACATGTCGAGCCATTGCGTCGATCGAGGAACTCGGCGTAATACCCTCGACGGCGCACACCATCCGCGTTATCCTGTCGAACGTAAAAAAGATTCCTGAACGCGGCTTCTCGAGCTTCCAGCGATATCTATCGAAACTCGAGCTCAGAGACTGCGGTATCGAGGAGATCAAGCCTCGAGCTTTTGCCGATCTCTACAGACTCGAGTATTTGTCTCTACGCAATAATCGGCTAGAATCGATCGACGCGGAAATGCTCCAGGGTCTGTCCAACCTGAAAAGCCTGGATTTGTCGCGCAACAACATTTACGGAATCGCGAACGACGCGTTCGATCGTTTGCCGTACCTCGCTAGCCTCGATATCTCGGAAAATTTCATCAACTGCATCGGCATCGAACGTATGGCCGATCGTTTGCCTTACCTAACGTCTCTGCGGGTTTCCAACAATCCTTGGTCCTGTCTGTGCGCCAACAAGATAGCCGAGTTCCTGAACGGTCGCGGGATTCTCTACGACGAACGTTCGTTGTTGCTTAAGGAAGATTGTTATACCACGGGGATCGCGGTGACGACCGTTAAAACTTCGCCGGCGACTACGATCGCCGATACGACCTCGGACCGGAAGATCGAGGGAAGCTGCGTGACTCGCGAGGACGCCACCGGACTCCGATACCTCTGCACCGGTGGTAATTTAGCGTTGTTGCGCTCGATACCGGCCAACGTTACCGCCATCGAGTTTCAAAACGGTTTCCTGCCGCGACTACCCTCCGGTGTATTCTCCGGATTCACGAATCTGCGGGAACTCGTCGTTCGAAACTCCGAATTAGCCACCGTGGAACAGGGCGCGTTCCACCGCGATCTCGGCAAATTACGAAACTTGACCATTCAGGACAATCCGCTGGAGGCGATCGGCTCGTCTTGGTTCGATCTGGAGAATCTCGAGAGGTTAGATTTACGCGGCAACTCGATTAGCTACATCGAACCCGGAGCATTCGCTCGGTTGAATCGACTCGGTTACTTGAATCTCGAAGGTAACGATTTGAGATGCATATTTACGAGCGACTTGAACGATATGCCGAACGTGTACATCATCGAGTTTTTCGGAAATCCGCTCAAATGGAGATGCAGGGTCGACTTGGAGCAATTTCTCGAGGCTCGAAAAATAAGATTCGTAAAGATCGAGAACTCGTGCGAGGGATTGAAACTGGTGAGGAGTCTTCTTTTGCAAAATAAGACGGACGGTTCGTTCGATTGTCCGTCCGATTGTTCGATGGCTACCAACGTAGCACGACATTTTCTTCCTCTGATCGCGTTACCGTATTTGCTAGCGCTTCTTCGTTGACCGTGATAATATCATTATTTTCGAGTTTCTCCCAATCGCACCGTTCATTATTTAACGCTTAACCACGATACGACGACGCGTGTGTTCGTTAAACGTTAAACGTTAAACGCGATTTATCGTACGTTCGAATACTTGTCAAGTATTGGACAACGCGTTAATAACCATCTTACCGATCGTATTTAAATATTTTCCTATAAAACGCTGCGCTTATTAACGTTCGTAACGCGCGTTGGATGATCAATAATTTCTTATTGGAAATGTAGACGCGTGGATAGTTGCCGAATCTAGATTCGTCTGTCGTTGTTATTTAACTTTAAAAATTGCGTACCGTCGGTATCTCGTGCCATAGTGTACATACATACATACATATATGTTTAACGAATTCATTTATTTCAATGGATCGCGATTCGCGATCACGCGTGTACTTAGTTGAAAATGTTCGCCGAAAGAAATTATTGAAAGCAGCCGCGCAAAAAGGGTATACGCGTGTACTTAGTATGTAGGTCCTTGTGCCATTAATTAGCCTACGCTCAAGTTGACGCGTTCTTTAAACGTACGAATAAACTTGTTACACGTACATACTTTTGTTACTTTTTATTATATCGAAAAAAAAAAAAAATGGTTACCGTTTACGTCGATGTCTCGTATCTATTTTCAAATATTCTTTTTTTTTTTTTTCTTTCTTTTTTTCTTTTTTTTCTTTTGGATAACAATAAACTATGTACCATATATATCATAATAAGAGAAGTCAGAAATATGCCCGGCTAGCTCAGTCGGTAGAGCATGAGACTCTTAATCTCAGGGTCGTGGGTTCGAGCCCCACGTTGGGCGGATACTTTTTTTTTTTTCCTTTTCATTGTTTTTTTTTGTTCTCTCTGATTTTTCCGTTGCCTCGATCAATGTCGGTGTATGCACCGTTACGGCCGACGAGATCATCGTTCGTACAAAAATATAATTGACACTTTAATTTTTGTCGATCGAGTCAAATAACGCTTAAATATTCGTTCGAATAATTTCGAAAAAAATAGTTTGATTTTTTTGCAACAAACGTTAACGGGTAACGTAGAAACGTCTAAACGATCTTGAAATATAAAAGAAAAAAGAAAAGGAAACGGAGAAAAAAATATTATTTCCTCCTTAGCAGAGCGTGGTTTCGATCCACGGACCTCTGGGTTATGGGCCCAGCACGCTTCCACTGCGCCACTCTGCTTTCTTGTAGTCGTTCGTGTTAATTCTGCAACTAACGCTGACAATTGTATCCGTGATAAAAACGGATACGTTGATTCTTGATAACAGATGGCGCAACAATTCGCGTATTCGTAAGTCGTTGCTTGACAACCTCCTTTACCGAGGTTCCAATTGTCGCAGTATGTAGCGACACGTGATATTGCTTATCACGCAGTCTTTAATCGAGCTTCCAAGATTAATTACAGTTAAGTGTTCTATACACTATTTCTGCCGCTTAAATTAGCGTATATCACGGAATCGACGATCGCAGCACCCGATCGATATCTCGGAAGGTTGTAGGTTATGTAAGTAACGATTTCTTAGCGACGTTCAAATCGACTATTATGGAAACGGAAACTTCTGGCGAATCTTCTCATTCGAATATCGAAGCACCAGCACGCGAACGAGTAAGTGCCTGTCCGTATTGCGACATCATTTGTTTCGAACGTCAAAATGACTGATACGTTTTTTATCGCAGAAAAATACTCGTGGTTCCCGGCAAAAGGCGGTAGATTCTACAGTGACGACAAAATTTCTGCGAAATTTCGATCCGGAGCATAGCGAAAGAGAAAAACGTAAACTTCACCGACGAATATATCAAGGATATAAAAAACACACTGTGTACAACGACAGGGGTATTTATATAAAAACAGGAGACGACCTTTGCGACTGCTTAAATTTAAGTTGCGCCGGATGTCATTTTCCTTGCCCAAAGTGTTCTTCCACGAAATGCGGCCACGAATGCAGGTTTAGTATACGAAAATTGATATCGGTTAGAGGGTTTGCAGCGATTAAGAGGCGTTCGTACTCTCGGACGATTCGAACGAGCGAAAACGCGTTATTTCGTTTAACGGACAGGCCGAATCGTTCTCGACAAATTTCCCGGTCGATTATTAAAACTTTTTCCGGCAGTAGCAGAACTGTCTCTTTGTCGTTGCAAAACATTTGGTTACAACAGTTTCTCCGTACTAAACACGAATCCTTAACCAGGAATAATCGCAGATGGACTTACGAGTCGATAGAGAACGAAGGCAGCGACATAATTATTAGGAATCCGATGGTAAAGGAGTATTAGATATCGAACGCTCTATAGGAACGTATAAGCCAATTTATTATTTTTGTAACGACCTCGTGAGCACCACGGTACACGAGAATCGTGGAGTCGTTTAAATCGCGAGTATCGCTTTGATCGCGTTACGTTGAAAACGAGGTGTAGCGCAAAGAATAGCGATATCGAGAACGTAACGCGTCGATAAAGCAATAAAACCGTACGTATACCGACTTGTTCCGTTTCTTATTTCCGCGCTCCAATAATCCTGCATAAAATAATTGATCCTTTTCTCGCTCGACCGGAGCGGCGTATTTTTTCGAAGACGACGAGATACTCGACGCGTTATTCGAACGACACCGAATCCGCCGAAGAGAGAGTGTCCTCGAAGAAGCTGAGTCCCGAAAAAATGAGCAAAGAAATTTAAGGTTATATATAGTTGGCGCGCGGGTGATGCACGTGCGTGCGCGTAGCGTAGAGTCGGCTGCACGGACACACGAACACGTTATTGATTTTCTTCGGTACTTTTGGCGTAGTGCGCACGTACCTAACGCACATACACACGTTGCTCCGGTGGAGTGGGGCGAGCCCCGATACGGAGGGCGTGCGCTTCGTCTCCCTTCGAAATCGTCAAAGTTCATGCAACCGAAAGCCTGGAGAGTAGGCGAATATGCTGATCCCGTGGTGGATGGAAATCGAATGCAATACCCGTTGACCGATCCGCTAATTAACGGTGGTCGCAAACGTGATTCAACGTCGAAGTTACATCGCGAATCGCTCGGACAGCGTCGAACGTCTTTGCTCGAGAAACATCTTTGGCCAAAGCAGTTGTTATCCAGTTGCGCCGAACCGCCGGGTCGAGAAACCTCTCGTTGCCTGGCACGTTATCCGCACGGCTAAGGGTGTCTATTCACGGCTTCGTTGAACCGTCACGTCCTATCCTCGCTCGACGTCGAACCTGCTGTTTATCCCGGGACAATCCCGACGTATAAGAAGGTACGGCAGCGACACGGCTAATTTCTCCAGCATACTCGTTTACGGATCCAAGCGGTTCCTCGGACGAGGAGAAACCACGTGAAAGTGTCGTCCGTCCATCCGGCCGTGTCTATAAAGACGGTTTATCGCTCGCGGATTCACCGCGACACCATCGCCGGGTCAATGGGATCGTGATCTTATCGCTTAATGGGACTCGTGACGCGACAACGTTCAACCGTGGTCGTGGTCGTGGTCGTGGTCGTGGTCGTGGTCGTGGTCGTGGTCGTGGTCGTGCATCGGAATTCGTTCGACGATAATTAAACTGTCCGCTGTTTGCCGAATCGGACGATCGTTGAACGTTTTTGGGAAGTGATCGGTTAGCGACTCGTCGAGAACAGACAGAATGCAGGAATCGTCGGATCGAGACGTTAACGCTCGAAGCGGACATCGCGATGGACGTTACTCGACGATGACAACGGACTGCGGTTCCAAATATCACTTGTTGAATTCGTGCATGTATAGACGGGCGATTACAGAGGATAAGAGAATCGTTGAAGCGTCAGGTATCGGGTGAATGGGTTTTTTTTTTTTTTCTTTTCTCACGGACGATCGGGACGTCGACGCGAACGCGTTTATCCGTATCCAGATCGCGATCGTAGTCGTAATAATCCGTTTAATCGCGCGTTCGATCGAGGAGCGCGTCGAACGGTGCGGCACGAACGAGAGCACGTGGGCTCTATCGCGTCAGTTTCCTGGAGGTTTCCTATCGACGCTGAACGAAACGTCCGTTACCGCGACTCCGATAGAGAGAGAGAGAGAGAGAGAGAATATTTTCGATCGTTCCGAATGGTTCAATTACGGCAGAGGTACATCGCGCGTCGATTACGGTTACTTTCGTTTTCGTCTATCCGGCTAAGTGGAAAATCTCATTGCCCGTAGGTGTCGGAGAGCGTAAATACGAGGCCGTACGAGCGTAAAAAATAACTCGGTTCTAGAGGGAAGGCTCGTTGCAACCTTTTGGTAAAACTGGTGGGCGTACGAATCAATGTTGTTTTGTATGTTGTGCGGCAGAGATATTTAAACGATCTCGCAAAAGGGACCCCGTGTGACGGGGGTTAACATCGTCGGGACGGCAGATGTCAGGATGCCGGAGCAGAGTAACGACTACCGCGTGGTGGTGTTTGGGGCGGGTGGCGTTGGCAAGAGTTCTCTCGTTCTGCGTTTCGTGAAAGGAACGTTTCGCGAGTCCTATATCCCTACTATCGAGGACACCTATAGACAGGTAAGATCAGCGAAGTCGTGCCGGGCCACTCGCAACGCGGTCAAACATCGTCGCGGATCAACCCTCCTTCGTATCGCATTTTTTTTTGTTTCGCGCGTTTAACGCGGTTAAACCCACCAAACGAACGTACATCGAGATTCCGCGAGACTCGCTGTCGTTTCCGAAATCGATATTCTTCCTCTTCCTTCGCGTTTTCTATCGACCGCCGGAAAAACGAATTCGATACGCGTATATCGAAGCGATCGCACGGTCGACGATCGACGACGCGATCGTAGCGAGGAGGCGCGGCGCGGCTAAAAGCGACGCGATTAGCGAAGGAACGTCGCGCGTCGGACGATAGCAATATCTGATTTTCCGAGTCAGATAAAACAGTCACGCATATAGCGTATATCGTGACGTAAAACGGCGACGTTTCGCCGATACAACGACTCGTGCATGATGCAAGATCGTTGCTCCGATCGTTCATCTTTCGAGCGCTATCCTCGTTCCGCGATCGCAAGTTTATCTTCCTGGTCAGTTATTTTCTCTTTAATTCTCCTCTGTTCGCGTTCGAAACTCGTTGTCGATGTTGCGGCACGATTCGGACCAGAAACCGACGACGACGACGATACGGTCGATTCAGAGATTCCGGTTCAAGTTGTTCGAACACTTGCGCTTTTTACACGGTCGCGAATTCCCCGCGTGATCGAAAACAGCTTCGATCGTGAATAATTCGTCGAGAGAATCGGAGAATAAAGTTTCGGTCGGAAATCGGCGAAACGTTCGAAGGCAAGTCGACCGATTACATATATCGGCGGTCGCGCGCGCGTGCCTAAACGTATAAAAGCTTCGTCGGTGAAACTGTTGAGATCCGTGCTGTGTGCGCGCGAAGAAGCGTGCCGAGCCGCGAACGAATCGTACTCGATAATCGATCGAACGATACGTTGCGATATTTCAGGTGATAAGCTGCAACAAAAACATATGCACGCTTCAAATAACGGACACAACGGGGTCTCATCAGTTTCCCGCGATGCAGCGGCTTTCTATTAGCAAAGGTCACGCCTTCATCCTCGTATATTCGGTGTGCTCGCGGCAAAGCCTCGAGGAACTACGACCCATCTGGGCCATCATTAGAGAGCTTAAGGGACAAGACATATCGCAGATACCGATAATGCTGGTAAGACCCAAATTTTTCATCGTTTTTTTCTCGTTGTTCGCCGATACGCGGTAACGCGTCGCGTCGGTGTTATGCGCGTTCGCGAGTTGCGCCGCGTCGCGCCAGTGTAACTAGAACTCCGATGAAACCGATTTTCCATTATTTCCGTGGGATCCGCTTCGATGAGTTTCTCGCTTCCCGACCCGCGATACGGCTCCTATCTAGTTGCACCGGCGAGCACGTGGCGGCGCGGCGTCTCGATAACGATTAAGGAGAACGGCGAGTACGCCGAGGAGCGGCGTCGTTCGAGATCGGTTCGTAGGACGGCAGCGGCGGCGGCATCGACGGGAGACGAACGATCACCAATATTTATTTCTGTTTCGATGTTTCCGCAGGTGGGTAACAAATGCGACGAGAGTCCGTCGGTGCGCGAGGTGTCGATGAGCGAGGGAGCGGCGGAGGCCGCGAATTGGGGCTGCGGATTTCTGGAAACATCGGCGAAGACGAATCACAACGTGAACGCGCTGTTTCGGGACTTATTGATGCTCGAGAAGAACAGGTCGGTGTCGTTGCAACCGGTGCAGAGCAACAACGCGATCAGCCTGAAGGAAAAATGCTCGGTGATGTAACCGAGCGGAAGCGGAGGTTAGCTGGAATCCCGGAAGGTCCGCGTCGCGGCGAATCCGGTTCGAGAATCGGGCCATAAAGAAGAGGACGCGGGCCCCGGATACGGATCGGTGCGAGGGGTACACCGTTCGGTCGAAGGAGCTCGTTAACGCTCCGCGACCATCTTTTTATCGCCGATCGTTTCTCGATCTCGTCCGTAACGTCTCTTCTTAACCGAACCTCGTACCATATATTATCGATAGATTTTTTAATTTTGATACGGAGCGACGCGCGCGTTCGGTTTTTCTTTGTCGCCGGACCAACGACGCGCGCGTTTCTCCTTCCGCGTACCGGTGTCGTTGGTCTTTTTCCGAGTATCGTTGATCCGTTGACCATTCGTTACAGCCATCACGAGCTTATTAGACGAAAGGGCCGCTTTCCGTTCTAACGAGCCGCGACCGATCGACCCTTTCCCCGACCAACGAATAAGCGCAAACATCTTCCTCTCGGAAATTCGTAATTTCGGGAATAAGTAATCCGGTGTCCGTCGTTGCGCTACCCGATTACGTCGATGCTCGTCGCGCCGCGTTCACCGACCACTCGGGACCCGTATCGCGCGCTTTCTCGCCTTACGAGAGAGAACGAACGAAAGAAGAAAGGAAGAAAGATAGCGACGAAACCGGATAAAAGTTGTTACGATATCGATTTTTGTTGAATAGTTGTAAGAATTTTGTAACGACGCTAATTAGGATTTATTACTCGACACGTCGGAAGATACAGAAATACATGCATCCAACGTACACGTACACGCACATACATACAGGCTTGCGCGCACATAGGTTCGTTAGGCACTCGCGTTCTTCCGCGTTCACTCGGATTTTAGCGTTTCGTTACCGCGAGAACACGCTAATTAAACGAGAAAGAGGTTTTTCTCGATCGGATCGGTTAGCCGCGTCGTTACGCGTTTACCGTCGCGATAATCGAACGAACGTCGACTCGAACGGTGTAGCGAGAAACGCGAGTTCGAGGCACGACAGGATAAGAGAGGGGGTGGACGATTCGCTCGACGGCGTACGCTCGAGGGATATCAACGAATTACGGTTCCAGCCATTTTCTAAACGTTTCGGCTTCGCCGCTATCTCCGCTGGCGTCCACGTTCCGTTCCGACGGAGAAATGATCGACGTCGTCGCTGTCGCCACGAATCGTCGCCTATTACTCCGATCGAGAGATCGTCGAGCCGGACCGGGTCCACCGGTCTCGTTATCGACGGAGCTCGTACGGCCGACGGTTTTATTTTTTGGAAATTTTAGAATTTCGACCGTTAGGGAATTCCGGAGAAACCGGAACGTCGGAAATCGATCGGAAAGCGAGCCGGGACAATCGGAATGCGTCTCTCTCCGCCAGACGAATCCGGCCGTTATCCGATCGCGGGTACGCAGTCTCGAACCACCGATCCCGATCGGACGATCGACGGAATACATATCGTAGGCGGTCGTTGACGATCGTTAACGAACGGATACTCGCGCGCGTACCAGGAACGAAGCGAAAAAGCTAACAGAATTTTAACGAAACTCGTGTCGCGACACCGTTCGATGAAGGATCTTCGACGATCGAAGCGACGTCGTCGCTCTCGTTGGTCAACGAGCGACGCGTACGCGAAACGCGTGCATCCGCGTATTCGCACGGTTACGAGGTCTCGCCGAGCCGAGCCGAGCCGAGCCGAGCCGATAGACAAAAAGGCAATATGGAGCGTATGGAACACGCGTACCGACGCAACCTGTTACGACCATCGACGGATCGTGATTCTCTGATTTAATCGGGGCCAATCGGTGCGATTTACGTAAATCGCGAGTTCGTTCCGTGCGGCGCGACGGTAGGTATGCGGTAGGCGACAAGCGGTAATCCCGTTGGTTTCGCGCGTTCGCGAGCGACGCTTCGAGTTCGATCCCTTCGCGATCTCGACGCAACATCCGCGTACAATCTCGGACCGTTCGTCCGAGATCGAGTTTTTCACGAGCTTTATCCGCACCGTGCAACGCGAAATTCGATTTTCCATCCTCACCGAAGACTGGTGGTCCTTTTTACGAACTCGTTTTTTAACAACGATCCTCGAGGGATCGATTTCAAAGTTCGCTCGCCTCGCCTCGCCACGCCTCGCCTCGCCTCGCCTCGCCTCGCCTCGCCTCGCCTCGCCTCGCGCGACCGCCGAGAAACGAGCGTTTCTTTTCTTTCGGCGCGTTCTCGTAAAAATCGTTCGGGCATCGCGCGCGCGCCCCACGATTTTTCAACTTTTCGTTACTCGTCGATCGCCAAACGCGAACAAAGAGTATTTTGCATCGAGAACGCGCGGTTTTTCATCGCGTTAAAGTTGTCACGGCACGCACGACCACGAACGAAGCAACAAGAAGTAACCCTCCCGATGGATCTCCTACGATATTACGCTTTATGTTCGTATCGCGTGGCCGAAAAACGTCCGACGCGCGATATCGAGCAGGATACGGTTCCTCGAGTAGAACGACTCACCGTACGATCGGACGGCTCGACGATTCGAAACTCGCGACTCGCGAACGTGCGCGAGGGTTCTCGCCGGTTTTCCAGATCGGCGGGTAGCCACTTTCCCCTCGCGTTGTTCCTCGGCCGAAAGTATCCTGTTCGGTAATCCGTAATGCCTTCGTTCCTCCGTGGGGAAAAAGGTAAACGACGACGCTCTCGAGCCGATACTCGATAGCCGGATCCTGGCCGGCGTTGCTCGAGGACGAAAAATCGAATCGAGAGACGAGCACCCGTTCAAAAACGTTTCGATAGGGAATTTATTAGACGAGAGGTTATCGTTAGAGAAACTACCGGTAGACGCAATTAGCGCGCTTCATCGAATATTTATTTTTTTTTTAAACGCGATAGGATAAACGACGAAATACGCGCGCCAACGATGCGGTTCGTTCCGCGCGGATTCTCGATATCGAACAAATTCGAAGAGAATCGCCATTAACGTCGATCATATTTGTCGAAGGATATTATAAATACGGATACGCGATAAGCGCGGTAGAAAGAAGGTAAAAACGGTGATCGAGCGCGACTCGCTCGCTATACCGAAATCGTCCGGGAATTCGGTGCGTAGTCGAAGCGGGCACCCAAGTTTTTTCTAATCAAGTTTTCTCCTCGCACATCCTCCACAGTAGCGTCGTTGATCCAGTAGCGATGGTAATAATTGATAATACTTGATAATAGTAATAATAATAATAGTAATAATATTAATAATAATAATAATAATAATAATAATAATAGTAATGATAATACCGGTGATAATAACAATATCGATAACGATAATAGACGAGAAGAAGTTTCTCGAGGATCGATGTTTCGTTCTCGAACAAACGGCTACACCGGATCGAACGAAGCGGTCGTCCGTGCCAAATTATAAATACGTTATTTACGGGAGTTTACGTAGGCTCGAGTTCGTTGTTGAGCGGCGATGGATTTTAAAAGACGAGATATCGACGCGCTTCCGTCGGTCGATCACGTTGGATCTACGATCGACGAAAACGTAGCGACGTATAAAAAAAGTACAGCGATAACGGAATAAGCTTGTCCAGCTCGCTTCCCGCAAATCCGATGTATAAAAAAGAAATTTTATCAAGAAGCGAGCGAAGAAGAAACGAGCTACCGAAAGTACGTAGGCGCGCGCGTGTGACGAACGCACGAACGCGGGAATTCGCTGGCGGCGAAAAAATGTCGCGCGTCGCGTAAGTACCTGTATGTACGTATCGTATCGCGATGCCGCCGAGAAGCAACGCGCGGCGTTATCGATTCGAGATTCGCCTGATATTCCCGCCTTCGAGCGATCGTTCGTAGAAGAAAACGAAGGATTCACATATCATGGCTGCGCGTTCCGCTTCGTAGGAAGCGAGAGCGCGTTCGGAACGGCACAAAGAACGTTTAAATATTTAGGAAGAACGACTTCTCGTTCGTTATTCGATCCAGGATCGAATCGTTGACCGGTTACGAAATCTGTACTCGCGAACAAAACCAAAGATCAACTGCGAATTATACAATCGAATCGATTCTTGCCAGTATACGTTTTTTTTCTCCGAGATCTATCCGCTTCCGCTCCCTCGTCGTTCATTCCTCTATCCGATAACCACGCGATATGTCCTCGCGTTTTACTCGCGTTCTTTACTCGTTCTTCTTCTCCGTTAACGATCTCTTTCAACATTTTCCTCTCGATCTCGAGGTTTTTATCGAGGAGTTCCAGCAGCCCGGGTATTTGCGGCGTTCCGAAACGTCGCGCAACGAATCAACGAACGCGAGACCGTACGAGAAGGAGACGCGTTCGGTCCGTCGCTCTGCGGCGGTAGAATATCCTGTCCGGTTATCGTTCGCGACCGGGAAGGAGGTAATCTCGGTCGCATCCCCGTCACGGCGAAGCGAGTCACCGAAGGAGGAGCGCCGAGGAGAACAAACATCGGGGAACCAATCGTCGAGAAAGGGTGGTTCGACGAATGTTTGTTCTAGGTGGTTATCCGTGGGTGTGGATGCGGCTGAGCCGCGTCCAGAAGAGGAACGCGTGCCGGACTGGAACCGCCAATCGCGTCACCGCACCGAAAATCAAAATCTCGCCACACCACGCCGCTCCGGCGAGATTTATCTCGCGGACGATGCCGATCGAGTTAGTCACGGACGAACGATCCTACCGAAACTTTACACCCGGCCGCGGTCGCGCTCTTTCGAGCATCACGCGCCCCATCGTTTCTCGGTAAAATTGTTCGACCACGACCGCGACCCGTGGCCGAAACGAATTCCGAGCGACGCGACGCGACTAATAATTATATCGTTTAATAATAATCGTTTTCGAATCGTTTATCATTATCGGGCACGGGCCGATCGGGGATCGGGGATCGGGGATGTCTGGCTACTTCTAGATAGAGAATAGATCGCTCAGCAAAGAGGGATGTTGCGCGGAAAAAAGAGGAACAAGATCGCGAGCGAGCAGGAGGAGGTGGAGGACGGTGAACCGAAACAGAGGAGGCCAAAGTGCGCCCGATGCAGGAACCACGGTTTAATCTCTTGGTTGAGGGGTCACAAACGAGAGTGTCGTTATCGCGAGTGCCTCTGTCCGAAATGCTCTTTGATAGCGGAGAGACAGAGAGTGATGGCTGCCCAGGTAAGATTCGATCGGTAGGACACGTAACGAACGGCTGAAACTCGTCCGCGTTTCGCGCGATATCCGTCCGAGCAAACACCTGTGGATCGTTTCGCCGCGCGTACCGTTCCGCTTACGCGTTACGTCGACGAAGCGTTTCGTCGTCCGACGATCGGAAAAGCGAACAGGAGAGAAGGTCAATCTCGTCACCTTCGATATTTAGCTCGATCGGCTGATTCGGCCTTCGTCGCCGCATCACGGACACGAAAGAAAAAATCCGATATTATCGACGGCCGATCGAGCGCGAGCTTGAAATTGACCGCGCGACGCGAAGCGGAGCGGAACGGAACGTAGCGAAGCGAACAGAAGCTCAGGGGGAGGCAGCGCGAGTAAACCGATTCGGTTTTCGTTGCACTTGTACTTATGTATGTACCACTCGATCGCTGAGCTCGTGTTCCGCGTTGGGAAAACGGTCGATCGTTCGACGGAGAAGCGGAATTAAATCCATTAACGCGCGGTGTAGCGTTTCATTTCTGTTTACGTAGACATTATGATACTCGATACGCGATATCGTAGGACAGAGGGGACCTTCGCACGGAAACGACGCAACGCTGCCGCCGGTGGTTCTCCGACGAACCGTGGACGGTCACGATCTCGAAAGCCTCTCGACGCCTCCTTGTCGACAGATTACCGATTCGCTCGGCCGGAAATCCCGTCGATCGACGAAATTCGTTCGCGGAGTATCGTTGGGTCGCGAGATTATTATCGCTCGGCCCGCCGTTCGATCCGAATGAGGGATCGACTCGACGACCCGACGCGAAACTATACAGTATACATATACAGTGGGTGGTCCCGTCGGGAATAACGCGTGCCAAATGGTTCCATATGCGTCTCTATTGACGTTGCCCGTTAAGAAAACACGTATACGCGGTATCGGCTAAGCGACCGGTCCATTTATAAATCCGAAACGCGGTCGCGATCCGAGTCGGATTTTTTTTACGACGCGACTTCTTTCTCGCCGGTCGAGAATCCTCTTTCGAGATCGAGCGAATTTAATCGAAACGCGCGTTCGCGTGCAACAAGGTGGCCCTGAAGAGGCAGCAGGCGGCCGAGGACGCGATCGCCCTGAAAATGGCCAAAGTGGCGACCGGACAGAAGCTGAGTCGCCTTCCGCCGGGGAAAATATTCGGAATGTCGGTGACAGAACCGAAGCCTATCGCGTCGGAAAAAGGATCGCTCGAATCCGGCCAGAAGAACGAGGAGGAACGTCCGATACGGAACGTCGTTCGAACCAGTCAGCGCCGGGACTCTCCGGTAAGCGATAACGCGGAGGTTCTTGGCGAACGGTGATTCTCTCCTCTCCTCTCCTCTCCTCTCCACCGTCGGTCTACGTAAACGTATTATTATTCGTTTACAGGCGATCGTCGAGAACGGGTCGAACGTATCCGAGACGAACGGATCCGAGGATACCGGAGAGAGCGGCGTGTCGCGAGCGTCCCTCGAGACGTTGGCGCGGCTCTTTCCTAACACGAAGCTTTCCGTCCTCCAGCTGGTTCTGCAAAGATGCGGCCAAGATCTGTTGAAGGCGATCGAGTATTTCGCCAGCGAGGCTTTACCCGGCAAATCGACCGCTTACGGATCGGCGTTTAGGCCGCCACAGCCCCTGCTAGACGAAACCGGACCGAGCGAATCGCTCCCGGCCACCATGCTGGCTCCGATTTATTCCAGCCTCTCCAGGAACATTTACGGAGACGGTTACTGTCTGCTGAACGTAGTCCCGGATCAATTTCCGAAGAGCGTCGCGACGGAAGCGACGGGTTGCGCTCCTTTGCCCGTAAAGAGCGCCGCTCTCCACGACCAAGAACCGACTTTCAACGTTCGTTACAACAATTTCTTCGATTCCGGAACGCGACAACAGTTGAGGGATCACGCGTACGCGCAAATTACCGATCATCTTCCTTCGAGGGCCGGATTTCTTCATTTCCCTCCGATGATTCCCGGTATACCCTGCGTGCAACCGAATTGCGTTCAGTGCAACTACAAGTTCCCTTGATCGGCTACGAAAGCGCGTCCGTTCGTTTTGCTTAAATATCGATGTTACGCGTTAAGATCGGCCACGCGAATTCCACACGACTCTCCGAACGAACGAGCCACCGTAACGCGTAACGCTTCAGCGAAAATATTCTGCCCTTATTATCCGTTGCCGGTTTAATAGTCGACGCGCGTACCGAGACGACCGATCGAACGAAATTCTACGCGGATTCGGCGAGCTTCGAGGTTCCGTGCTCGATCGAGCTTCGTCTTCAAAGTTCGGCGCAACGCGTTCACCCGAGCGAAGCGTGCTCGGTGCCGCGCCTCGCTCGCTCCGATGCCTCTTCGCTCTTTTACCGATTGACCTTTGATCGTCGAGCGTGAAATAAAACCGATAAAACCCGTTACGGTCGGCCCTCGTGCCCCTCGGCCTTTACCTTCGAAGCCGATCTAACCGTATACACTCCGAAACGTCGTTCTTTGTTCGTATACACCGGACTCTCGCTGCGACGGTATCGAGACTTTCAGAACGAATCTCGTTATCGTTATCGCTATCGGCCCGATACACGGAAAACTCGCAGGGTCGCGTGCGCCCGCGTAAATAGCCCGGTTATTTATACGTTATTTACGGCGCGTAGCCGGTAACAGGGGGCTGCAAGTTTTCTTTTTTCTTCGAAAACCGTTCGGAGAGTTTCTCGCGGCTGGTACGGGCGCCGTACCCGTTAAACCAATAAAGCGCCACCGATCGAGTTACCCTGATTCGATTGTCTCCGTAAATACAGCGAGCTCGGATAGACCGAGCGTAGCGACGATGCCCGGAAGCGGTTTACTTTGGCCCCCGTTTCCTCGATCCGCTCCACGGGGAATCCTCGATCCGTCCTCGTGCACCGAATTACGAGTAGCTTTTTCTCCATCGACGGTTCGTCTTTCGTTTCGACGCGAAAACGTTTCGGCTCGTCGGGATAATAATACGAGGGATAAAAATGATCGGACACCCCAATTACGCGTACACCTCTTTATTTGGTTCTTCGGTAAACGTTTCGAAGAAACGCGTTCTATCGTTATCCACAATAACGATATTTCGTTCGTTTCCGGCGCGCGTGCCGTACGAACACCGCGTACCGCCAAGTATCGCGCGTTTCTCCGTTGCTCTTTTATTAACGCGTAATTATTAATGCGAATCAATGAGAATCAACGATAATCAACGATCATTAACGATAGGCACATCGGTTTCGCGATAAAATAACCGACAATATCGTCAAAGATATCCGCTACGTAAACGTTCGTCGATAACTATTAACGTTATCGTCGAAAATACCGAATCGATAACGAACGATCGGTAACGCGCCAACTATATTCGATCTCAACGCGTTCCCGATCGACTTTCCCGTTACTCTTTCGGATACCACGCGTATACGTATATGTACACGAACGTTCCTCTTTTCGATATAATATGTACACTCCTTTTCGTCCGTAGGCGTTCCAACGAGAATCCTTCTTCTTCCCGTCGAGATCCGATTTAAAATCGAAGGTGCGGCTTATTTTTGATCATGTGCCTGGAAAAAGAAAACCAAAAAAAAAAAAAAAAAAAAAAAAAAAAAAAAAAAAAAAAAAAAAAAAAAAGGTAACAAAGTGATTGGTTCAACGATGGTTAGGTCGGGGCCAACGTTCTCTATCGCGAACGTAAAGCGATTTCTACGTTCGGTACAAGCACGTACTTGTCAAGATGTTCCCAGAATACCATTAACGCGGCTCGGTCCAAGTGTCTCTTCGTTCGACTCAGTTCGATGACAGTGACGGCCCAGCGTGCCACGTTCGCGTCCAGCCTCATTTCGTCGTATTTCAAGTGAAACGCGCAAACTGAAAAAAAAAAAAAAAAACGTACGGATCAAGTGGACAATTACGCTTACGGTTTAGGACGTGTCGCGCGCGTACTTTTAGAAAAGATCTCCACCGGATTTCCGTCGAACGGCCAACCCTTGAATTGCCATGCCGGACCCATTACGAACACCGCGACCACCCTCTCCCAGTCCGCGTTCGTCAGTTTCTGCGGGTTATCGACTACCCTGTACGGAACCGTAAGTCCACCTTCCTTTCGACGTTGCAGAAGGACCTCGTTCTCTCGTTTCGAGCCCTGCGATCGTTTCTCCTCGTTGCTCACGTATTTCAGATCCTGAAGTATGTCCTTCGCGTTGTACATCGTGATCAGCGAGGTATTCGCGCTCGGAATAACGATGATGGGAGTCCTGCTCGGCCGTTTGTTCTGGGCCGCTTGTTGCGGCGTCAATTTCGCCGCGGAAGTCGGTAATAGGCCGGAATTCGGAGCCGTCGACGGATTGCTGGGAGGTTTCCTCACCGCCGGATTCGTTCCTTCGGTCACCGACTTCAGAGTCATACCGTGATAAGTACCCATCGTGTCGATCTTGAATCCTTCCGTTTCTTCCTTTTGCCTGATGAACCTCTCCTGATCGTAACGATTGTAAACGGCCGGCTGGGGTAACGGTCGCATCGGCGTAGAACGCGGCGTAACCATCGGAGTGGGCGCGGCCGGACCTTTTTGTCTACCCTCCTCGCGAGCTTTTATACTTTGAAGTATAGCGAATATATTTTTCGCGAATATCTTTCCGCTGCTTTGCAGAATAGTCGCCCGCGTTCTCCATTGCCTTTCCCTCGACACTATGTCCTTGGTACCGTCCACGTCCATCAATATAACGCACAGATCGGATCCCATTCCGATATCGTCGTTCTCCTTGATCGTGGTACGTTTCTTCGCCAAACGTTTCGCCTTGATGGCAGCTATTTTTTCCACGGACATCGCCTCCGACAAGGACTTGATGTTGTCCACCGTGACCGAGGCTTCTTTCGGAGCATCCAACCTAGCCGCCAGTTGCTCTTTAACCTTCTGAACGTGAGTCTCCTCGAAACGAGGTTTCTTCGAAGATCCGCTTTCGATTCCATCCTCCGCCGTTCTCTTTACCTGAGTAGGAATTTCCAGCGGAGCCGACTTGTCTATCGCGGCCGACGTAGCGGTTTCGCCGTTCAGATACGCCAGCAAGTCTTTCCTGTCCGGTCGACGTACCACCGGAATATTTTCGGCGGCTGCCTGTCGTACGTACACCGGATGAGTGAGTTGCACATGTTTCAGCAGAAACAGCAGACATTCCAGGGTATAATATTCCTTCGGTGTTCCTTCCTTGCCGGATCTACCGTCAAATATACATATATATATATATATATATATATTTATATTCCTTTAGCTTCCTTACTTTTCTTGCACGAAATCTCTGCGCTTTACCCGTATATCGTATAATCGACCTACGAGAACAACGTCCCTTACTAAATGCTCCAGCGGAACAAACGGAAAAAGCGCTTGCCATTTACCGATGTATAAAATTCCCGCCCGACGATAAACCGATCGATCGAACTCCGAAACGTTCGCGAGTCTTTCGTAAATCGTGCGTCGCGTTAAAACGGGTAAACGCGACAGAGAATTCGTGTATACGAGCGTTCCGCGGTGGAAAACAAACGGTACAGGTTACAGCTGTCGAATTTAATTCGCGATCGATCGTATTTCCACTTACCCGTAAGTTAAGTAGTTGGTTTTCACGTTTTTCGGCCAGGAAAATTCCCCGAAAATAATTTGATTTTCACGTTCGATTATCTCCTTTTTATTAACGTTATACTGTCGCAACAAGCTCAACGGGTCCGCCATGATTAAAAACTACTACTCCCACCTTTCGTTATCGTGATAAACTAAAAATTAAATTGCCGTGTACACGGTGTAACGCGTGCACGGCGCACCGCTGCACCACGCCGTCTGGCTAGCCACAATTCCGAACCACCTATTCAGATATTCCGATGCTGGCTCCGATATATCGACGTCCAGTGACTTTTCACCACTTTAAAGGAACATCTTCGAACGACTCTGGACTTTACTCGTACTCCATCGTTCCTATGGCACTTCCTTCGCGACGTATATACAATACCGTTTCTACCATAGACGAAACGTACGATAGATCGTTCGCGTCGTTGTTCATTTAGTACGGCGCGTACGTTCGAAAGCGAATCTGCCGCGACTTCGTTTCACCGTGAATATTCCCGACTAAGATGTACCGATCGAAACCGTTAAATAACAATATTTCTCCATAATTGAACACTATATTGAAATTTCAAATGGAAATAGTGCGACGGATTACCGTGTAGAGTGTAGACTATACACGGTACGCAACGATCAACTTGCGTTCTCAAAATTTATCGTTTTTGCACGCACTGTCGATAGATGGCGCGTGTGACGCCGCCTACCGGCGAGGATAGGACTTAACGATAAAGAAAAACGGGTTTTTCGTCGAAATTAACCTTTTTCGCGCGTTTCTAGCACGAGCGGTACATTCTACGATCTTAACAGAATCGATAAAATATCATCGAAACGCGTTATAAATGTCGAGGAAGAAAATTAAAATTATTTCATTTTATGGACCGTTAAAAAGTCTATCCATTAAGCGGCAAAAGGTCGAAACAATGTACCGAATGCGATTTTCACATTTATTACGTGTATCGACTCGATAGCGCGTTCGGAATATTCCAAAGTTTTTCGACGTTGCCCCCGAAGCGATTGAAACGGTGATAACGTTTAGTAAACGAGAAATATCGATGTTAATTGATGTCGCTCGAAAACGGCAACGGTGGCGCCATCTAGCGGCGAACGATGAAACGAGCAAAATAAAAAATCGAGCTTTTCATCGATATTACAACTTTTTACCCTTTTCTACGCCCTTTAGAATAATCTACGACTATCGTAGAATCGTGATAATACCATTGTAAAGTGCTCAGAGAGCCACAGAAGGAAATAAAAAATATCGCATTTTATGGAGCACAAAATGCTTAGGCATCTAGCGGTCAACGGTGGAACTATTGGAACTAAATTCTTAGCTTATAGCTTCAACAAATACGGGCTTACTCGACTTGCTAGTATCTGCAAAATATTTCCAAGTTCGCTCCTGGTGCTGTTCGAAACGATTCGAAACGTATCAACGTTTATCGATCCAAAGAAATTAATATAAGCAGCCGAACTAGTAAAGACGATGTTCGGTTCCCGATGTATATCGCTAGGTGATGTCACTGGTGTCGTTCTTCATCGGTTTCAATTAATATTATTTTAATTTTAGATATATCGGCTGATCGATCAATTGCCGCGGAAAGCGATACGAACAAGCTTCCGATCATCATATGGGTGTTTACGACTCGTTGAAAGTAAAAAAAATGCAAATATTGCTCTCGGTATTTGGTCCCATTAGTTCCTACCTTCCACCGCTAGATGGCTAGGCTTTTTAAGGTCCGTAAAATGCAATAGTTTTCAATTTCTTTTCTATCGATATTAACGCGTTGCGATCACATTTTTTCTATCGTATCGAGGGCGTTGAATATTCAGCGCGTATCGGAAATGGTTAATAATCGCTAATTTTAAAGAAAATCCTAATTTTCTATTTCGCTAGTTTCGTCGCTGACCGCTGGATGGCGCTACGCGTGCCTTACTCGAATTATTCTATTAAATATCGATTTGTTCGTATTTAATAAACGATAATGTCCTTTGGGAAGCAACGTATATTAACTTTAAAACGTTATAAAAGTGTAGGAAATCGATTCTACCTAAATCCGATTCTCTTTTATATTCGCGTATTTTCGCCCATTGTGAATATGACCCCGACGATGTTGTGCAGTAAAGTACGCTCGAATACATAGTAACGAGGCAACCATAGACATAACATCGAATGGTGGGAAACCTACTGAAATTAGCCGCGTTATGCGTTACGATCTCTTGTTGAACCCAGTGTAAGTTTATTTACACTGCGCTTTGAACCGCTTCGACAGCGATACAGAATCAGCTGTTGTGTCAAACAGTTTCCGAAACTTCGTAATACTCGAATTACATCCGCGTTCCGTAGATTTCGTTGTCGTTCGCTCATCGTGATCATCGATGCTAATTGCTAAAAAACGATGAGCTTCCCGGAGAAACAGGATAATATATCGAAGGATGAGTGGGTTGCCAAGTTGGAGGAGAACTCTCATACACAACGCGTTTCCATGAACAATTTGATCATGAATTACCTCGTCACAGGTTAGTTCTTCTTATGTCGATAAACGACTTTGTAGATTTATTTTTTTTTTTATCATTCGGAATAAATTGTCATTCAGAGGGATTCAAGGAAGCGGCAGAGAAATTTCAACAGGAATCCGGAGTCGAACCTACCGTTGATCTGAGTTCATTGGACGATAGGATTCGTATTAGAGAAGCTATTCAGAATGGGCGTATTCAGGAGGCAACGAACCTCGTGAATCAGCTACATCCAGAATTGTTGGACAACGACAGATACCTTTATTTTCATCTACAACAATTGCACCTTATCGAATTGATTCGCACAGGGAAGATAGAGGAGGCTTTACAGTTTGCGCAAGATCGATTGAGCGAAGCCGGAGAGTCGGACGACAATATTTTGTGCGAACTAGAACGTACTTTAGCTCTGTTGGCTTTCGACGAACCTCATAAAAGTCCTTACAGTGATCTGCTGCATCCGACTCATAGACAGAAGGTAATAATTTTGTTCGATTATTGGAGCGTCACAAATGGTTTGATTCCTGTACAAAATTACAGATAGCTAGCGAATTGAACGCGGCTATACTAAAGATGGAACATAAGGAGTCGACTAGCCCGCGTTTAAACAACTTGCTGAAGATGATACTCTGGGCGCAAGACGAATTAGAGAAGAAGAAAGTGAAATATCCTAAAATGACCGATTTGGGTAGTGCCACCATCGAAAGCCCGAAATAATTTTAACCGGACAAAGCGTGGAACGACACAAATTTATTTATTAGGATGAAGAGAAGACGGTGTAACTGTATCATATTAGTGTTTAATACGTGAACAGGTTTCAAGAATAGAATATAGAAATTTGAACTTTTTAATATATTCTCATTCGAACAGTAATACTTATTTTCTACAAGAAACACGTCAAACGTCCGCGATAGATCGAAATTAAGAGAGGGAGGGAGAGAGAGAGAGAGAGAGAGAGAGAGAGAGAGAGAGAGAGAGAAACGTGCCGGTTACGATTAACAGGTGTTTTCGATATCGCGAACAAAGTCGCTGTTCGTTCGCGAGAGCGTATTTTAGAAAATACGCGTACGCCGAGAAATGGACCATTCGAAATAATATCCGTGCAATATACGTGCTCGAATGTCGCGATAATACTCTTAGATATTCCTTAAATCGTAAGTTAATCGTATACTTTACAATAGAGAAATTTAGTAGATTGGAAGTAATAGTCGAAAATTATAGAATAGTAACAAAAGTATAGATAATAGTAGTAAGTTAGTATCGCGCGATAATTACTCGATCTTTTTAAAAATTTATATTTCGTACTATGGACATAGTAAAGTATAACGAGCAAAGTAAGAAACGTTCGAGAGATTTTCAAACGTTCCTCTCTCCGGTTATTCGTGCTTTCGTGTATCGGATTTTGATAAAAATAGGCAGTAACGCCAAAGTAATTTGTCATCAATAAATAACATTCGTAATTCCGACTACCATCCGAACATGTATTCCATCGCTTTCGAAACTAAACCCGTAGATTTTTGTGGTACATTCTCCGGCACTCTGACCGACTGAGGGCTAAGTTGATTATAACCGGCTGCCAAAGGTCTTACATTTTGTATTCTGATCGGCGTACGAGGTGTACCGTATTCGGATGATTGATTAATTCGAGCGATATTGGAGAAGCACTTGGTACTTCCATTGATTCTCGATCGATTTTCTTTATCCGAACCTAGTATAACACCCTCGTCCGTACAAGGAATTACGCCTATCATGACGGAGCCGGATACAATGTTCCCGTTGCACGCGAGCGCTCTTTGCGCTTCCTGTTCCGAAGCGCACTTTAAATGAATCCAATTACTTTGAGGCTGCGGAGGCGGATGTTTGTCCACTATTCGGACTCTGCTCGATATATGAGCCAGAACCGTGTTGGTGTCCGTGGGTGGAAAACCAAAAACGGTCACCCACTGCAACAGCCCTTGAGATTCGTTTTTATTCGGATTCAAAGAACTGTCATTGAACATGGAAGCGTTCATGGTATTCATCAAGTTCCTAGGTGGACTACAGGAGATGCTTTGATCGCCTGGCGAAGAATACAATACTTTTTGCGAGGTTTCCAAAGTGTCGAACAATCCTCTGGTCGGTGGTCCACCGGCGTGACTTTCGGTGACCATCTGAGAAGTATTAGGGGTATTAGCACCGCCGAACACCGCTTTCTGACGGCTAGCACGATAGTCTGGAGTACCGTAATGAGAAAGCGGGGACAATAAGCTGTTGTGTCCCGCGTGCAATTGTTTTTGAGTATCTTGTGGACTGGCCAGGTTCGCTTTAGCTGGCTGAAAAACGATAGAACACCATAAACTTATCCGAAGTACGATTAGAACGACTACTTTGGCAACACCACGTTCCAAACGATACGTACAGTCGTACTGTCTAAGAGAAAATTTGGAAGGCACACAGAAGCTAACGGGCTTCCGGGACTTTGTTTGGGACTTCCAACAGGTGATCCTAACGTCATAGGTTCCATCTAAAAGAAGAAAAACAATCGATCAGCGTGTTAATGAGAATTTCTGCCGGTATAGTTGGAAGAGAGTTGCTCTATCAAGAACGTAACTATTATCGAGTATAATTATCCGTACACGCATAAATTAGAAATATAATAATAGGTTTTCTAATTCGAAGTCGGAATTCGTGAGGTTATAAACACGAAATCGTTCGATAGTCGTACGTAGCGGATATATCGGAAGAGACACGAATCCGTATTTAGGCGGTACTTACTGTCGCGACTTTGAAAAATTGGAGAAATTTTTAAAGAATCTCGGAAATCGTTAAACATTCACAGAAGTTGAAAGAGATATTTAAATAACGAACGCTACACACCGTTTCGTTCAACAGACTAACAGATGGCTCTTGGAAAAAGCGCGGGACGGAAGCGGAACGCGCGTACAGTTTGAAATTCTGTTTGAAGTTCAGTTAATCGCGATAGGAATCGGTATCTCGAAATTGCGGAGCAAGAAAGCGTCGAGCAGGAAACACGTATCCGCGCACGGTAAGCGGGAATGTCTCTATGGTAGAGTCGGTTATGGTAGAGTCGCGTTGCACTCGCGGTCCATCCTCTTTCATCGATTATCGAGGAAATCCGATTTACCGATCACCGTGAAAGATTCGCGCGGTTCTCGACAGCGAGTTTTCGTCGACTTTTGGCTAAGTTGCCGTTGTCGGTAATCGGTAAGAGAAAATAAACGAGACGGCGAGTATTATAATAGCGAATTTTAATAACGATGAAAATTATGTACATATTTACATGATCGTAAACGCTTAGGTGATAGAACACGTTATCGCGTAAGAAATACGCGTTCGCCCTTTTAAACGTTACGACGTAGCGGGTGCGATTTCGCGTTGGTTTTCCTTTTATTTCGTAGAGAATTTGAATCGATACTCGCAACGAACAGGTTACGATCGATAAAACGCACAACGGCACAATTAAACGAGCAACGAATATAATTCCGGCAATAAACAGTAAATATAACAGTATCGTTCAACAACGGTCAACTAACAAGCTTTCTCGCGAAATTGCTTTTCACCGGAAGACAAGAAGTTGTTTGTTACGCAGGAACGAAACAGAGACAGATACGGAAAGTCGGGCAGACGAGGAGGAAGATTCCCGTTTCGAATTTGGTTGGGCAGCAATTTCGCGAGGAATATTCGAAGGAAGGAAGGGAAGGAAGGATCGTGGATCGGTCTGTGACGGGTAGACTCGAAACGGTTGTAATTTCGCGGTAGAGAAAGGACGAAGAGGAATTATTCGACGGGGAGCCTTAAAAAATAAAGGTTTCTCCGGCGACGGTTCGTTATCGAGCGTAAAAAACGATAGGCGTACGCGACAAAAATATAGGTGCGTTTATACAAAGGTTAGTAAAAATAATACGTATCGACGGAAAGGAACGAGAAGGTTGTCGTTTTGTTGTTCGCTTCGTTCGTGTCGGTAAAAAGAGATCTGGACGAGGCAACGCGCGCGTACACGCACGGGGAGAGACAGACGGTTTTCGTTCGTTTCGGTTCCGCGACACTTTCTCTCTGTTCGTTCCATGGAGATATGTTTGAAAAGGAGATATTTCCGTTCGCGCGACAAATACATTTAGAGGCTATAAGAGACAGAGTTCGTTTCGGTGGCGGTGGCGGATCCTCTCGCGGCGAATAGGAAAGTAATAGGTGATCGGGGAGACACGGGCCGAGAGAGGAGAAGATTCGGATCAGCCACCGTCACGGCGCTTAAACCTTAAACCGACGACGATTAAACCTCGGCCTTATCGTGTTTATCGATACGATATTTCATTAACGATTACGCGACTTAAAAATTAGCACATTAGATACGACCGGAAGGTAGTGTCCATTGATCGTTTTCCACTGTCGAGGAAGCGATGCGATGCGATGCGATGCGATGTGATGCGATGCGATGCGATGCGATGCGATGCGAGGCTAGAAAGCGTGCGTCGTTATTATCGCGTTAGAACGATCGCGGCGATCGAAAGCAGCATCGTCGAGCGGAGCGTCGTCGCGGTTCGGCATCCTGCAAAGCAACGTCGATTCGATAAATGAAAGCGAATACATAGACGGAGATAGATACGGAATGTCGGATATATAGATAGGGGGTTTACCGTTGGTTAGATCGTTGCGAGTGTGGCTCTGAGCCCTGGTCTCGCGGCTCTCCATTACCGGGGCTTTAACGATCTTCTCGTCGCCCTCGACGCTCTCCTCGTTGCTCTGCAGGTAGACGCTCGCTATCGTCGCCAAGCACTTTAGCTTCATGTCGCCGAGCTTGAAGTGTTTGCCGGTGACGCGGAATTCCAGTCCCAGGACCGCGGTCTCGAGGCCGTTCTCGTCGACGCCGGCGATGCGCGGTCCCTTCAGGTATCGGGCATCGGCCTGAATCGAATCGAATCGAAACGAATCGGTATCCGAAACGATGGTCGTCGTTCTCGTTCGCGTTCGCGTTCGCTTACCGGTTCGCCGTTGATGAACCAAGTCAAGAGAGCGGCCGGTTTCGACGGAGCGGACGTGCAGTTCATGCGGACGAGCTCCCCCTCCTTATAGCGGGATCGACCGCCGGTTATTCGCGGTCCCTCGTCGGGAAGAACTGAAAACGATCGCGTAAACGTTCGGTCGCGTAACCTCGACCTTGAACGGGTAAATCGATTCGCTCACCTACGACCATCATGTCCGCGTGATCGGACACGGTCTGGAAGGCGGGAGCCTCCGCGGACACCTCGCATCGGTACCTGCCGGAACTGCTCAGATTCACGTTGTTCAACACGACCGCGCTCTCCGTCGAATCGCGCGTCTGTCATAATACGAATCGACGATTACCGGAAACGGAAACGGAAACGGAAACGGAAACGGAAAATATCGAACGAAACACCGAATCGCTCGATATACTCACGTTCACGTTTACGCCGGTCACGCGAAACGTTTGAACCGCGGGCTCGTCCCTGGGCACGTAACGATAAAACTCGTGGCCGTCCTTGTACCACTTTACCGAGTATAGCGTCTCTTTGTCCAGGTTGAAGTTGCACCGCATCAGGACCGTCTCGTTCAGTACGACGTGTTGAGGTATCTGCAAGGCCGTCATGCGAAGAGCGACGATTCCTGAAACATTCGCATAGCCGACGTACATCCATCCGCGAACTCTCCGCGCCCGTTCGCGCGGATCCGTCGAACCGAGAGACCGTCCGCGATGAGCATTTAATCGACGCTCGATATCTTCGAGCGGCGCGTTCCGCGCCCCTGCCTCCGATAAAACGATCCTTTTCGTTGTTTGCATCGGCCGGCAGCGAGTCACGCGAGCTCGTTCACGCGTACTGTGGATGCACCGACACCGACACCGACACCGACACCGACACCGACACCGTCACCGACACCGACTCCGCTCGCACCGATCCAAGTTCTCCGAATTCGCGCGCGTACGCCGTCTCGCCAGAAATTAAGAGAAATTAAGTCTCTCGAGGAGGAACAATTGACCCGCGCGAGAACGCGTACGCGCACTGCACGAAAGAGCCGCGTAAGAGCCTCGGAAGAAGGCCGTCGGCCTCGGCCGATACCGCTCTCCGCGAGCAATTTTCCGGGAGAAGTCGTCGATCGGAAATCGAGGCAATTAGAGGGGTCGGGGTATCGCGACATGGTTTCGCGATCGGTGACGCTCCTCGACCTCGAAACGGTTCGTCGGTTTCTCTCCGAGTCGAAAGTTCGATCGATTCGGTCCGGTAAATTTCCCGCAAATCCTGCCGCCTCGAAATTTCTCGGACGCAGCGGTCGCGTCCGAGCGTCCACCCGTCGATTCCGTCGAAAACGATCCTTCGCGTTGACGCCGTCTTCGAAACTAAGAGACTATCATCGGTCACCGCGTTACCGGCCCTCCCTCGCCGCCGCGTCATCGCGTAGCGTTCGAACGAATTTCTCTTTTCTCGCGGATCGAACGAATTCGTTCGGCCGATTCGAGCATCGACGCGGCGATAATAATCGGTGACCGGGACCGGCCGAATCGATTCCGTTCGGCGAACGAACCTTCGGGCATACCTGAATGAAGCGCGAACGCGTAGATCGCGATCAGCCTGGACAGCAACGTCCCGTGGGTCGTGTGAAACCGCATCCTCGGCAACGGTGCAGCCCTCGCAGACCATGGGAAACTCCTCCCTCGTCACTGACCAGCCATGTCGCGGCTAAGCCTTATCGCGGCGGGTAGCTCCACGGAGGAGGAGAGATCGATCTGTTCGTAGCGGTGTCCAGTTCGTCGGGGTCGACGATTTCCTCGAACGGAGGAGGTGCGCCGCGATGGCGGAACGGACGCGGGACACCCGAGCTACCGAGCTTCGACACCGGGTTCAGCGAGCGTCCTGCTCGGATCGACACATTATTTTCCACGTTCCGCGCGCGGACTAATCGAAAATCTATACTATGGCGGAGGAGAGAACGGTAGCGAGCAGTCGGTACTGCGGCATCGGCACATACCAGCGGAAAACGAGGGGCGGTGACGCGTTGCCGGTGGTGCTGCTGCTACCACTGACGTTCCGTCGTCGTCGTCGTCGTCGTCGTCGGCGGCGGCGGCGGCGGCGGCGGCGGCGGCGGCGTCGTGGAAGGGAGGTTGGGTGGAGGTGCTGCCGGGGCCGGGAATACGACCAGCCGAATCGACGCTGGACGGACGAAGAGAGCAGCATTTCGGCCGTTCCTGGGCGACTGCGCCGTTCCCCGAGTCGATGATCGCTGCAAAATTGTCCGTCTCGCTCGGTATCGGAGGCTCTTTCGCCGCGTTGCGTACGCGCCTCTCTACGCTCCTCCGTGTCGGCGACGCCTGCACGTGCGCGCGCGCCCGCGCGATCACGTTCGTGTCCACGCGCTAACGAAATTCGGGGGAAATACGCTCCCGGCGACTCTTCCGGCGTCAGGAATTATGCGGATTTTTCGCTGGCCGTTCGCGTCCTTTTCCGCCGTCTGTCTTGCCTCCTCGATGGCCCTTCGATGGTCCTTTCCGAACGTTTGACTCCCTTCGCGACGACGGCCCAACCACATCGGTATCCTCGAGGCAGTAACCCGATTACGGCCGTGATCGCTTTCCCGCTAATCTCGCCGTTTTTCGATCTTTTTAACGACTTACTGTTCCCCCGTCGACGACTCGACGATCGATCGGCGATCCGTCGCGGCCCGTTCGCGAATCCCGATCGCCGTTCGATCGATCCGCATCGATTCGAACGGAACGTCGCGTCGCGCCGCGTCGCGCCGGAACATCGTGTACTAACTTTCCCGTAATCGTCTCGTTTATCTGTCGTTTTTCTCGGCCGCCGTATCCCCCGGCCAAGCGCGTCGGAAGAAGGTCAAGTGTGCCGGGTCAGGGAGTAATGGAGGCAAAACCGGCGCGGCGACTACATCATTTTCCGAGCAACTCCCGCTCAAGTATATCCGATGTCCAGCGGGCTCTGCGCTTTTTCGTCGATCGTCGCGAGAACGACGAGCGGAATCGATGGATTAATCGGTAGGAGATATCGATACCGCGGCTCGTCGAGGCCGAGAATGTCGCGGATTCTCGATAGGAAGAGTCGACCGGGGAAGGCCCGTCGGGATCGATCCATTTCGGCATCGTTTCGATTCGGATGGAAAACGAGCAGGTGGTAAATTCGAAGAGAACAAGCACGCTCGGCGCTTCGGGGCGCCACTTTCGAACGTTCGCACCGTGGCGAGAGCTAGCGAAGAGAGGGCTCGGCCGCGACTAACGACCCTCGTCCTGTAATTGGGGTACCAGTTGCACGCGTCGGGACGAATTTCATCCCCCGTTGACCTGCCACTCGGAGTCCCCCCTTTTGTAGAGTCGGCGAGTCGCGTATTCGCCCGGAGTCCCGGCTCCGTACGTGCCCCGACTCTACGTACCTATCTATACGTACGTACGTACGTACGTACAACGTATACCGCGCTCTCGCGTCCCCGAACGTGCCTTTCCCCTTTTACGTTCGTTTCGTCTCCCCTCGCCCCGCCGCGCCGCATCGCTTCCTTATTTAGCCGACTTTTCGTGACACGGTGACTCGCTACCTTTTCTCTCTGACCCTCTGCCAGCATCCAGTGTTTTCCTCTCGAGCGCGCGATCGAATTTATCCCCCTTCGAATTTTCGAAACGACTCGCCGGTACTCGTTTCCGTAAATAACGTCGCTCGACTCTCGACCGATCGATTCGAAGATATATATTCCTACCTTTTACGCTGAATCGCGAACCTTGGTGATTCGCGCCGCGCACACCGAAAATTATCAACGACCGACCAGACCCAACGAACGAACGAGTTCTCTAAGTGGAAAATCTTATCGCGTACGATTTGTCCGAACGAGAGCGTGAAATTGGATGATCTTAAACCGTTAAACGGACGCGACTCGAAAGCCGTAGGTACCGACGAACCGATCGATAGACCGTCGTAACGTTTGCGCGCTCGAACGAACCAGAAACCGACAGACCGCTGGCCGATCATTCGGTTTCCTATTTTTTCGATCGATTCGCGAAAGCGTCGACGAACGAGAGATTCTCCGACCGAAAATCGGATTCGAAGATCGAGCCCCCCCCCGCCGTCGTCTGGACCCGTCCCGTCCGGAGGGAAAATTTTCGAGCACGCACTGGCTCGCGACGCGCATGCGTTTATTTATTAGCGAGACCGAAAATCGATATTCGACCTCTCGCTCTCGCGCGGTTCGTCCAATATCCCTTTCGATTCTCTTTCGGTCCCCGGACGATTCGCGGAATCGAGATCCCGTCGAATAATCTCCGTCCCTGAGCGAACCGTGCGTCGAACGCGTTACGCGAGGAAATCGCGACCGCGCAGCGTTCACCCGTTTTCCACGAACGCGTTACGTCCGACGGATTCGATCCATCGATTACGTACATCGACGATCGCATCGACGATTACGCGCAACCACGTCGCGCGCGTCAATTAATTGATCGTTTCGCGCGGCCCGATCTATTATATTTACTGGCATCCTTTATCCTTCGAAACAATGCCTCGCGAAACGAACGAACGCGTTTTTCCCCCGCGTTTCGTGCCCCTCTTCGAAATAGCCGGCACGCGCCACCTTCGTTTTCCTCTTCTCTCGAATCGCCGTTCTTTTCCCCCTCGTTTAGAAGCGCATACCGTATGTACGTGTACGTCGATCGTATCGCGATCGACGATGGACGGGTCAACGATTATATCCGCGAGATCGAACTGTTCTATTCTATCGTGTCCGGTGGCGTTCCTCAAAATCTTAACATGCGTTAACCTACGGGGCCGATTCGCGAGCAGCGGGAAGGAGAGTCACTCGGCGTATTCGATAGCGTCGCCTCGCTATTCTTCTCGCGATAAACCAATTTCTGGCTATAAGCCGAACACCGACGCGTTCGGTCGAAAACGATGCACCGATCCCGTTCGTCCCGCGGATCGGAGCAACGAAACGAGCTGGTGTAGCGCGAGAAAAGTCCACGCGGAAGAAAGGAGGACGCGAGCGGTCCGGACACGAAAGGAAGCGAAACGGAGAAGAGACAGGGTACGGGTCTCGCGGAGCCGGCCGCGTTTTCCGTGTCGGGAAGACGCGAACTGGGTCATCTCGCGTAGAACTTGGTAAAAGCGTAAAATGCTCGAGTAAAAATAAGGAAACGAGGAAAGGGAGAAGGAAGTTGGGAGGCCGTCGCCGATGTATACTTCGAGGATGATTTGCATAAAGTTTTGGCGATGCGACGCGGCGTAGGAACCGCGAGGAGAAACGCTAAGAGGAAGCCGGAGCCGGCATCGCGAACGAACGAACGAACGAACGTTGCACGCGCACTGGAAAAGAAACCGGACCGGCTATCTCGTTTCGATGTCCTTCCGCGGCAGAAGCCGGACAGCTGGCGGTGTCCAGCCGGGGGTCATGGACACGAATTCGGCAGATGTTCCCCCACGGATAATTGCTGGCTCGAGCTGCCTCCTTCTTGGTCGGACGCCCTGCTCCGATACCGACGCGATCGAGAACGAGCAGCGATCTTGGATCCTTCGATGCAATTCCGACGTCGCGGACCGCACCCGGTTGTCAGCGGTTTTCGAGTCCGATCGAACGGTAATTGCGCTGCGATGCGGGCTCTCCGCGAGACGAACGACCCTACCAAACGAAGGCGACGCGCCCCTCTACTTTACGATAACCGAGAGGGAACCGTGCACGTTCACGGTTCTCCGTTACGTAGAGGGGGCACGCTAGCCCCTGTAATATCGACGCGTTTCTACAATACGTTAATTAGCGGTAACGCCAGGACGGAGATCGACTCGAGTCGAGTCGCGTCGAGCGCGATTAATCGAAAGCGTCGCGTCGCGACACGAATCGACAAATGTTTATCGAATAAACGACCCGATTCGATTAATTAACAGCGGGCCTATTGTCGTTGCCTCTTGTCCACGTGTTGCGCGCGGCTTCCGATACAAGAATACCATAGCTGGCCATCGAATAAAACGTTAATTAGCGCTTCGCAATTAGCCGTCAATTAATACGGAATCGAAACGGCCGATTAATTTCGTGTACGTTCGGTTCGCGCTGACTTTCGAGCAACGCGTTCGATCGAAGGGAGAGCGAAAAATTTGTGAAAATCCGACCGGCGTTAAATTCCATCTCGATCGATGCACCCTGTTTTTCTTATTTCCTCGCAACCTTTGTAGTATTCGACGCGAATTAAATTGCCGCGGGCGTATAACGCTGTCCGACGCTATCCAGCGATCGTTACCGCGTTTATTAAAAAAATAGCCGAGTTTCTCGAATAGTTTTTTCGCGTTCACCGAGCATCCGAACCAACTCGATCCGACCAAGTATGCGCGACGTCCAACCCCGTTCCGAAAGATTCGCCGATGACCGAGGTTCGGCCGTCCTGATAGAAATGGATACATCCACGAAACTAGTTCGAATCGTTGTACGCGCGAATTCGACGATTCCACGATATACCCGTAAAGTCTCGGCGAGCGGGAGAAGAGAAAAAAAAGGAAAAAAGAGAAAGAAACTGGTTAATCGAGCGGTTAAATAAAATTCAGGAGACGGAGCGGCGTACCGCTAATAGAAGCGGAACGACGTTTTTGCGTAGGACAGGGTACACCCGAGCGCAGGCGCGTGTCCTTTCACTGGTCAACACCTTCTGGCTAGCCACTATTTATCGCCTCGATTTCTTGCTCGCTTTTCGCCCGAAACTTCCGCCTTTTTCGACGTACCCTCAACGAACCGATCGATTTCTATCGATTTTCGACTCCTCGAAAGCGGTTCTCTCCGAAATCGAAAGCTCCTAAGTACGTAGTTTCGTTTCCCTGGCCGACGTACGATTTACGGAGGCGGCGCGAGGCGAGAATCGCGACAAAGGGGCGACGCCGGAAAAGAACGTTTACCCGACAAGTGTGCTGGCTGTACGCGCCGTGCCGCGGAAGGAAGGAAGGAAGGAAGGAATAGCGGGCAGATAAACGTATAAACAAACGGTAATCGCGTTAAACCGTGGAACCGCAATAACAGGCCGGCTTGGTTATCGTCGCGCGTGCATGCAATTACGAGCGTATCGGGGCGGGGGTGGTTGCGGGAGTTGCGGCTACCTGGCCGGTTCGCGATTCCGTTATCACCCAGCGTTCGCTTAAACCCTCGCTCGAAGAAACCGGCGGCTTAAGCGCGAAGCATCGCGAATGACGAGAAATTCCGTTTCCTCCGCGGTAACGAACATCCCGCGCGAGAAGCGCGATAAACGTTTTCCGCCAACTGTTCGTTTTAATCCGCCCGAGAAATCTAATTAACCGATCAAAGAAGTTTTTCTCTCGTGTCGGCTCCACGGAGGGAGGATTTTAAAAGCGGACCGTAGCGGACCGAGACGGTGCTTCGAACAACCCCGAAAAAGAATAATCGTCGACGATCGACCCTCGAGTTTCCCGGCCTCGAAGAACCGAGAGAAGAATCCGCGAAGCGACGAACGAGATAAACCGATCGAGAAACGCTCGATGATTCGGTCGGACGACACCCCGTAATTATCGAAGAACCCGTTCGCCGACTAACGCGATCGTTACCGACAGCCCCGTACGACCGCTCTCCCCTTCGCCGATGGCAGAAAAATCCGTGACAACGAACGACGGGAGAACGATCGTTGTCCCTCTCGCGAACGAACTCGTTTCGGAGGAAAATACTCGAGGGGAATTCGCTCGAAACCGGCCAATTTTCCGGCTAGGAATCGTCCGTCGAGGGTAGCGAAACCCCGCTGGAAGAACGTCACTGCATCGTCCCCCACCATTCGTGGTCGTTCCGCGTTAACCCGGTGTACCCTCGATTCGTAGAGGGTGGCGAGGGACTCCAGCACGATCGCTCGTGCGTTTTCGTCGACGTTCGTTCGTTCGTTCGTTCGTTCGTTCGCTACTCGCTCGCCGGGGTGAGAAACGACGACCAACGAACCCGACCGAGAACGACCGAGCGATCGTGGGTGGGGATGACGGTACACGAGCCGATATAGCGGGAGAGAAGTTCGCGTATGCCGTGTACGGTGTACGATATTCCCTCCGAGCGACCGACCGAAAACGTCCGAGGTGTCGCGCGTCGGAACACGGCTAGTACCAAACGGAAGACCGGTGGCGTGTCTTTGTCGGTGTTTGTTTGTCCTTGTGATTACGAGCGAAACGGAGCAACAGCAGCCAACGACGACGACGACGACAACGTCGTCAGGGGTGCTACCGAAACGAACCTATCGCTCGTCGACTGAGGCTAAACTGTGCAACGGAAGAAACGACGGGGTACTCGGTCGCGACGTCGCACGCTTTTCCCAAATGCCTGGTCACCGTCGACGACATCGACTGCTGGTTCCTCGCGACGCGTGCCTGTCGCGCGATCGTCACGCGTACTCGCGCTCCTTCTACTCGTGAGAGAGGTCAAGGGGAGTCCGGCAGACCTCTCGACCCCCGACTGCTCTCTATTCTCCGACACCCCTCGTAACGCGGCTCTCGCGCTCCTTTCCGACGTGCTTCGAGAACTCGACCGTTTTCGTGCGCGCACGGCGCGCGTTTGTTTCTTCGACGAATTTCGCTCGATCCTTTTCTCTCTCTTTCTCTCTTTCTTTTTTCCAATTCTTCTCGTTTCATTTCGTTTCGTTTCGGCTCGGACCGTCAACGAATCGGTCGGAGGCGTTCGTTCGATCGACCACGAGCTGGAGCTGCGCGCGGAACCATGGACTGGAGAGTGGGAATGCTGCTGATATGTTTGCTAGCGGAGGGTGAGTGGGTTTTTAAATGGTTTTTTAGCGACGATGCCGCGCGATAGATGTCGAGAATCACTGACTCGGCCCAAGTATCGACGTCGCTTACGCGTTTACGCGGCAATTTCTTTTCCTCGTTGATATTACCGAGATACGGCGATTCAAAATCCCGGCATCGAGACGCGAGAAATATTTTCGTCGAGATGCGCGACGCTTCGATCGATCGATCGATAAATAATTAACGTGCGGTGCGTCGAATCGAGATATTTCCGAGGACATGGAAGCAACGACTTCGATCCGTTTCGACGTTGTTTTAGAAAATCCTTACGAATCGATCGTTCGTATCGGTCAGGCGGTAAATTAAAAAGATATCGTTACTCTTTTTCGACCGCTCGAGTATCGCTCGAGTATCGCTCGAGTATCGTGGGCAGATCGAGACGACATCGACGGGGTTGTTTTTTCTCCGTCGACGCGTTTCTCACGGGAACGGGAACATGAACAGCGACGGCGAAGTCGTCGCACGGCTCGATTCGAAAAACTTGTTTCATTCGACGAGGATGGCTAAACAACGACACCCGAAGCGATGCTCGGCGTATCGCTTTGGTAGTTTGCCATTTCACCCAATTACCGGCTTCCGGCGTATTCAGTTTTTCCGGCTGCTTTCCGCGGAACGACGTTTCGTTTAACGCGGCAAACGGGGAACAGCCGAGGAAGGCCACGTTCGGGAGATTCGATCGCGGATAAGAGAACGCGTATCGCGGTTCGATCGATAGACGGTTTCGAGTCGGGCACGCGCTCGTTTCGAGCTCCAATTTCCTGATGGAAGTGGATTAATATAATTTGATGCCGCCCTACCATCGTTTTCCTCCTCCTCCTCCTCCTCCTCCTTCTGCTATGTACATCTATCGCTACTCTTCCACCGGGAATTATGCATCTCGCGGCTCGATCTTGCCGCAAATAGCCCCGACACCGATGCCTTCCGATCGTTCGCTTTTCTGTCGGACGTTTACCTCCGCGCGTTCTGCCCATATACATTCGTTTCGTTTCGTTTCGTTTCGTTTCGTTTCGTTCCGTTCCGTTCTGTTCCGTCGAGAAGCCGGCGGAAGATATCGTTTTTCTTAGCGGCCGGCAAATAACGCGCGCGCGGAAATCATATTTGGCCGATATGCGGGAAAGTTTATTAACGAACCGGCGTTACTCGAACGCGTTTCGAGCATTCGACAGATCGTCGTCGAGAATAAATAACCTTTCGAACAGAGAATAAAATACTCGTACTCGATAAAATACCGCTTAATCGAAGCGAAATATTTGGAAAATTCGTAGAGGCGAGCAATTGGTGGGCCCGTTGCCGTAAAAAGAATTTTCCACGAAAGGGAAACGATCCTCGTTTCTCGTTTGCGTTTCTCGTCGGCTCTCGAGACGGTCATCGCGGAACAAAGAAAGAAGGAACGGAAAAAGGAAAGAAAGGACCGAACGCTCGATTCGGAGTTAGGTTACGTTAAGTTGTGTTAGGTTAGGTTATGCTAGGTGAAGTTTAGAAGGGTGGTTTTTAGAAACGGGTCAGGGTTGTGGCCGGGTAGTCGCGGATCTTTAATATTTGCTAGTTGCGTCTCGCAGAAAGATCGATGCACGACTGTGAGCCCTTTCTCCCGTCGGTCGTTAAATTATTACAATTATTACGATCGTTAACGTTAAGCAACGAGGTATATTAGGGGTGAGAGCGCGTTACCGATGCCCGACCACCGCGCGGATCATCGCGGGAAAAAGGAGGACTCGATCGGTCGTCGTTCTCGCGTCGTTTCGGTCCCGCGTTGGGAACCGCGTCGATCGTTGCGCGACGCTCGATTTTTTTCGCGATCTCCGACTCTAACTGTCGATAGGTTTCGATTAAAAAGGTTCCGAGAATCGGAGATAAAAGCGCTGTAGGCTCGAACGGTTTAACGACGCGAACGGTCGTCGTCGGTCGCGCGTTTCGATGCTCGATACTCTCCATTCGACTCGATTAGACTCGACTCGATGCGACGCTACGGAACGCAACGGTTTAAACGACGTATCGAGAGAGGGAGTCGAAGGGTGGTTGGGAAATTCATTTGCCCGATACAGTTATCCTATTCTCGCGGCAATTCCATTAAAATCCATGAAACCGTCCGGTCGGTTATTAAGCCGGGCGGCATCGTATCGCCGCAGAGGACGATATTCCTCTCGCGACATCGCATTAACGATAATGGAGGTACATCGAAAAAACGAGTAGTACCCTTTATCGATTCCGTCGATTCTCTACGTACGCGGTTTATCGTCGACGATAATCGGTGGCGATCGTTGGCCAAGCAGAGAGCAAAAATTCGTTCGGTCGTTCTCGATACGCGCAATTTTTCCTCGGACTCGCTCTCCTTCCTCGACTGGCTGGCATTTTTCATGGCCAGAATCTAGATTCGTCGTAATTTTCCACGACGAATATAGAGACGCGTCGCGAAAAAGGAGGACGCGTTCGTTTTCGAACGCGTTAATATCGGAGAAACGCGCGCGATTCGACGGAAGACTCGGGGTGCGGAACCGACGTCGAAAATTACATTATTAATAAACCGTTAAGATTTTTCCCATATGGCGTCACCTCTGACCCTCACCTGGCACTAACGGAGAGCCTATCTAAACACGTCCGATGACGCTTAACGGATATGTGTATATACCCGCGGCTCGAGGAAGCGGCTCCCAAATTTCGCCTCGTCGGAACGCGAGGGTCTTCCTGCCTCCGCTCGACTATATCGCTCCGATCTTCGTTTCTCGTCCGATGCGTTTGCCGAATATCTACCGTTCGTTGCTTGAAACTCGCGTTTCGCCAAAAAATTCGCCGCCAGAGAGAGAGAGACGGACCGTTCGATCGGCGAAACGCGCGGGCGCAGGCTCGTTAGATTTTAAGAACCACTGGGAACAGGGACACGTGAAATTTTTTCAACGTCACGGTAGACCGCGTGCGCCCGAAATGCAGCGGCAGATGGTACGCTTCATACGTGGGCGTGTCGCCGCTGGCGGCCGCTTTAATCGCTCGAAATCGTCGCGTTAATTGAAAACGAGTCGATTTACGCGTAACGCGAGCGCCGAGAGCTCGGATCGCGCTCGGTTCGCCTCCAACCGAACAAACCGTGCCTCCTTCGTGAAGCGTCGAACCGTTTCTCCGACACCCTTTCTCTCGCTGGACGCCGACGAACAAAGGATCTTCGCGCGGAAATAAATATTTCCGAGTGGTACGCCGAACCGAACGAACGGCTCGCGCGAAATTCAATGAATTTCCCTGTCGCGGCCCACTTAACGGACTTACCGTTCTCCCGTTCGCTTTTTTGCTCGTATTATTTTCCTCTTTAACGAAAATTCATACGCGTCCGGCGAACGGGGCGCTAGCAATTTGTCCGCCAGGTTTCCGCGGATCAATAACCTACTTTTCTGATTAATGTATACGGTATACCGTCCAGGATTATTCGAATGTTCGCTATTAATACGAGCGGCGGCAGCGGTTTTAATATTCCGCGACCGTATAAAATATCGCGTATCCCTTATTCCCGATCGTCTCGAGCCTTTAATTTCCACGATTATTCCCCACCGTTATATTAATTATTCGAGCCGGGAATCCTCTCGACGAAGCCGAAACTCCTCCGTTTCGAACGAGAAACGACCCTGTCCTCGCGCGCTCGCCGTTTCCCTGTGATTTTCGCCCGAAATCGGAACTCTCGATCTCGATCTCGATCTCGATCTCGATCTCGACCTCGACCTCGTGACGTTCGCTCGATCGTCGAAGCTCAGCGAGAAGACGCCGTAACGTAAACGGTAGATACGCGCGCGCGTATCCCGTTACGAAGCCGAAGCGAGAGAAACGGGGAGGCATCCGGGTTTAATTAGAAAACACGCGTCAACCGGGGAAAAATCTGGGCTTTCCGCGCGAAACAGAGGGGCATTAAGAGAGGAGCATTGTACGAAAGTGGAACGGTAATTTCCGTTTCCCCGCGAGTTCGCCAGTTATTTCGAGACCGAATTACTCGCTCTTTACCCGGCCCTTTACGATCACGGAATTTCTCTCCGTACATCGTGCACGCGTGCCTGTCGTTGCCGCGTTCTCCGCGGCGCGCGTCTCTCCCTCGATCGCGTTTCCGCGAGCGAGCCATGGGATCGCTACTATCGTGGGATTTTCGATCCGACTACTAGCGGAAAGCGCGGCGATGCCGCAACGACCGCTTTTTTCCCGCAGCGATCGGTCGATTTACCCCGAAAACGACAAACCCCGTCGTTAAAACGAGTCAATGGCTGGATTAATGGACGAGCGTAGTAAAACGCTCGAAACGGTCTCGATATAATATGTATTAATGGAATTTATAAGCGGGAAAGTAATATCGCCGGCTCGTTACCGGACGCGTTCGCTCCCCGATTCCGAGCCAAACGGTTTTCTTTTTCGCCGTGGCGAATTCGCGATCGGCGAACCGTTCTCACGGGATCTGGTCTCTCCTCTAATCCGATCGTTCGAGTACTTACTCCGTGGAAGAAGGCGGCAAGCGCCGTCGGAGACAAAGTTCGTCCGTCTTTCGGCCGCTCGAACTCGGATCTGTCGCGAGTAGCGGTATCGTATCGGCCGTACATCGAGCGTCGCTCGGCGAATACCGTACTCGTACCGAGTAACTAGAGCCCGATCGAATCGAACACAATACTCGCTTTAAAACTCGGTAGCGGCGAACTCGGCGGCGTCTATCGAGCGTTCCGTTGGCTCGTTGGAAAATTTTCCAATTCACCGGAATTAAGGAACTCGATCCAGCAAGTTGGAAACTAAGCGACTTGTACACGATTCGTCCCAAGTTGGTTTGGAAACTCCGTTAAATTGGAGCAAGTTATCCTATCACCGATGTCCAATATTGATCAAGAGTCGACTCGCGGCATCGGTTCCTCCACGAATATCTGCCTGCCGCGTTTCTCCTTTCGACGACGTTCCTCCTCCACTTTCCGAAAAGACGCAACCAACGGGCCTCGATCGAATATCGAACAAATTAACGGCCAGCGTTAAGAACGATCGGAACGATAGGAACGTAAAGAAGATGTTTTTCGAAGCGAGCCCCTCTCGTGCGAACGTTTGTCGAACGGACGACTACGACGACGACGACGACGATGCTCGACTTTTCTATTTATGCGCTCTCGCGAGCCTGCACGAAAAATGGGCCAACCCTCGGAAGAATTCGCGTCGGGAACGTATCTCGTATGTATAAACTTATTGAAACTGTCCCCGAAAGCCCGAAGGCGCGAAAGCATAGGAAACACGCGCATCGCCGAACGTTCCCTTAACGACCGCCTAAATTTACTTCTCCACCCTCTGTCGAGGTAGTCGGAAAAACTCCGATGATACTTTCGGCTTCTCGATCTCGGGTAGATCGACAACGCGTTCGGTGTACTCGTTCTCGACTACCTGAAATCGCGGACGATTTTCACGAGATGTCGGGAAACGAGCGCGACGTTGTTTCGCTCTCGATCGGTTCGAACGACCAATTATACAATACGAGCTCGCCTCGTAAACGGGTCATATTTATTCGAGGGATCGAACCGATACCGAAATAAATTCGTTTATTCGAAGGCTAATTAGAAAGGGCGCGCAACGAGGATGCGTCGTAGGTGGCCAGAGAGGGCGATAACATCGTTCGAGCGTTGCCGCGAAACGTATTATCCTCGATTCCGTAGTTATCGAACCCTCCCGCCTGTTTACGCGTGCCATCGTGGAAAACGCGCGAAATAAATCAGGAATCTCCGATGCCGAGCGTCGAACGGCCGGAAATTTGTCCGTTTTTAATATAATACATATTTCGCTCTGAGGTGCGAGCATAACGGAAATTTTTATGGTTCAAGCAGCGCGCGTACTCGTGGTAACCAGCGAGTTAACGGACACTCGCGGGAAAGGAGCCGTATTTTCTTTATTACGGTCTACTTTCGTTCGCGAGAGAAATCGTCGATAACGCCAATTACTCTTATCGGCACGGAAGGGTAGGACGCACGGTGAACCGGTAACGCGCTCGACCGACCGACCGACCACCGAAATCGTTATCGCCCGGATAAAGGGGAAAGAAATTCGTCCTCGTTGGTGGACGAGGCGAGAAAACGTTAAGGCGCGAGGCTCGGGTATTAATTAGGAGGCGGTTCGTTAAGGCCTATCGATCGGTATCGGGGCTACCATGCACTTGGGTACGCGTTAACCGTGCTCGGCTAACGACAATCGACGGCAAAACGATAGCCGGTAATTCGTTAACCGGGTAGAAGCTATCGGGAGGAGATATTCCGCGGAGTGCCAGAACCGTAGGAGATTCGATACTCAGTGGACGTCGTTCGCGTTTCCTCGTCGTCGTCGTCGTCGTCGTCGTCGTCGTCGTCGTCGTCGTCGTCGTCGTTAGTCGCGGTATCGCGTAAAACGAATCGATCGTACGAGAACGGTGATCGGGACGCGGCTCGACCTCGATTTCGTCCAAAGACTCGTTCAGATTCGGAATCTAATATCGATCTTCGGCCGATAATATCTCATTCGCGACGAGGAGATAGATTTCGTCTCCGATAGACGAGACGCGCCGCTTATCTATCTCGTCGAATCGGAGAGTAACGCGAGGCTCGCCCTCGTATTCGAACGAATGTCCCGATTCCGCGACGGACAAAAGTGTCGTCGCTTAACCGGAAACGGAAAATGGTCGCGCGACGAACGTTCAAGGTGAAGTTATCGCGCGGTCGAATATTTTCCGAGAGGGGGATGATCCTCGGAAGAAGGCAGAGGCGGTCCGGGAAAGCCTCGCGGCGCCACGCCCTTTCGCCGATCTTCTCCGCCAAAGGATAATATTGCGTTCGGTTTACCTCCTTTCTTCCTGTTTTTCTTTTTTTTCTCTCTCGAGGATAATTTAGCCGGCTAGAGCGTGTGCAGCGTCGATTAGTCGGATCACGTGAACCGGGCTTAAATCCTGCCACGTATCCTCGGTGAAAATAATTTTCTCGCACGAACCGACGCGATCTCGTAGTACGCCGTCAGTGTGTATCGAGCCCGTCGTCTATCTTCCGGAAAGATATTACGTTGTCGCGTCCCTCGCGGCCTTCTATCTAACTCGGTGTCACGGACGTCGACGACCCTCTTTAACGCGTTACGTCGAAGCGAGTCGGTACAGTTTTCGTTCGCGTAAAACAAACGAGAAAATTCGTTCGTTCGACCTCGCGTAGAATGCGGGAGCGCGACGCGAAAAATGTCTCGTTTAGCGAACTACATACTTAAGTAAGTATGTAGAACGAAGTCGATGATCGGGCGTAGACGGCAGCTGGTCCTGGAACGCGGTAGACGTAATTTTTTTTAGCACGGGCCGAACGTACTACGTAGCTATCGGCAAAGTTTGGTCGATAGATTTACGCGCGTCTTATACGTATATGTATTCGTGTACATATACATATACATATATACGTATACACTTCGATCCGCGCTTATCGCCGCGATTCGCCCCTGTATTTCCTGAACATTTACTTTCGATACTTCCGCTATTTATCGGGAAATATTACGCGACAAAAGGCGAACGCGGAGATCGCTTCTTTATCCCTTAATTTCCTCCGCGTCCCCCGACTTTTATCGACGTCGTTCGCCGGTTCGCCGTCGATTTCGCCTCGTTCTCCCGACCGCCGCCGTTCGAACGCTTTTCTAAACTTTATTATTCCGGTCCTTTTCTTTTTTCTACCGGCCGCAACGTAAATTACGCGAACGACTTTGTTCGTCCCTCGACACGGTCTCGTTTCGATCTCGTATTACGGATAAAGGGTTCGCGAAACTGTTCGTCGAACCGCGTACGATCTTTTCCGTTAAATCGCGATCGAGGGCGGAAACGTTTCGCGACGAAACGAAAGTATCCGTTACGAAGTTATTAATCGGACGCGAATCCTTTGACGCGTACCGCCGCGCCGAGAAGATTGTACCGATATCGTGGTGCAGGATATAAAGGATTTCCCTTTGACGGCGCCGAAACGAAGCGGCTCCGCGTCCTCGTTTCTGCAACGTCGTAACTACCTAAGACGATGCCTCCTCGGCTCTCGAGTAGAAATCGGAAGAGAAACGGGTAAAATAACAAAGGGCAGCGTAAGAGAGTCGAACGCCGGCTCCCTGTTCGACCGTAATCGACCAACGAGACGAGCGCCCTCTCTACGTCACTCTTTTCTTCGTGGATCTTACAATAACGCTCTGGAACAAATAATAATAATAATAATAATAATAATAATAATAATAATAATAATAATAACAGCGGTTTCGCGGAGATCCCGTGGCGCCGTTCGGACGAAGGCAAATAACGCGACTCGAGCAAATTTTCATCGTACGTCGAGGAGGGGTAACGCAGGAGGCTGAAACGAAGGAGAAAGAAAAAGAAAAAGAAAAAGAAAAAGAAAAAGAAAAAGACTTTGCCCTTGTGCATCGGCGAAATTGCGACTTAGTCATGAACCACAACATCGCGCGCTACATCGTAGAAGCGAGGAAAGAGGTAATGGAAAGGTTCGCAGGAAAATTGCAAATCCTGGCAAGAAAACGAAATTCGTTGGTCAGACTTCTCGCCGTGATTACGAATCGTTTTCGACGGTTCTCGATCGTCCTCGGCCGATACTCTCTGACGCGATGCTCGGAACAAAAGGTTGAACCTCGAGGACCGGTTCGAGGCTTATCGACGCCCACGCGAGTCGCCGTTTCCGGCGAGGTTCGCGGTACACCTTTGAAAGGACGACGACCGGATGGACACGTTGGTGCGTGACGTTCGCCGAACGACGTATAAAAACAATAGGCGCGGCAGATAGGGAGAAACGCGTTCGCCGATCCCGAGGAACTCGCGTGCGTGCCTGCGCGCTCGCTCGCGGGTATTCGATCGCGACGCGAATACGATACCGAACGCCTCTATTCCCTAGGATCCGGGAATATTCCGCGCGCGAACGCACACGATGAACGTTGTAGCGTATCGGAAAAGCGCGTTCGACGTTTGCACGAAGTCGAGAACGTGCGGGTACTTCGCGGACAACCCTAGCTCTCCGAGTTAATTCCAAAGGAATCGTTCTCTCGGTCGTTTCCCCGAACGTTAAACCGAAACGCCGAGCAGACCGAAATTCGCCGTTCGAAACGAAGGCAGAAGGAGAGGCAATATTTGCACGACGCGGCATCGCTTTCCTTTCGTCGGAGCAGCCTCTCGACACTCGGCTCCTATTTATTCTGCAAACGAACCAGACGATCGGACGGAACTTTCGGCATACGTGCACGTGGGCGATACCGCGCGACAAACGATCGACCGCGTCCAAGTCGAATACAAGAAATCGTGGTCGTTAAAAAATTAAAAAAAAATTCTTGCTCGAGCTAATTGGTCGTATGGTCTGCTTCTCTCGTGGAATTCGTCGGAAAAGGAGGGTTTCGCGAACGGCGGTAGCGCACCCGTTCGTAACCGGCTCGACAGCGGACAAACTATCCTACGGAAGCAACGACTCCTCGCGAATTCGGCCAACTTTTCAATCCGATCGTTCTCGAAAAGTTGTCGCTCGCTCGCGACCAGCGATAATAATTATCGAACGAAATTGCTCGGAAAATCGTTGAGATATCCTTTCTCTTGGTTCTCGAGTTCCCCGGATTAGCCAACTTCCGGCAAGTTTCCGAGCGAACGCGGATTCCGTGACCGTTTCGGATTATTTAAGACGAGCCGAAACGTCCGCGTGCTTTCATCCTTTCTTCGATGCTCTTTTTATATCCAGCGTCTAGCGGCGCTCGAAAAATCCTCTTATCGCGCCGCTAAATTTCTTCTCGCTTCGACTTTCGATCTCTGGCGTTCGATCGAAGAAAAATCTCTTTCCGAGACGAACGATCGATATTGTACATATTTCTGGCTCGCGATCGGCGTGTTATTATTCTCGTTAGCGAACGATCGGTATCAATAGAAAAACCATTGCCTCGAAAAGAAAAGAATCGTCCATATGGTCGCGTAAATTTCTGTTTATAAAGCTCCGATCAAACGATCGAATGTCCCCGAACGATTATTAAACGTTGTCGCGAGATCAGGCCGCGGTAAAAGAGCAAACAAAACAGCGCGTTATCGAACACGCGTATCAAAGAGCGGCGTTAAACCGAGGAAACACGGGAAAACGGAAAGTTTTAGCTTCCGATTACGAGGCCGTTCTCGCGTGATTAATTAACGGGAGCCTGAATGCCCGTTTTATTCGCTGCTACGGAACCGTCACGGCCGGCGTGTTCGCTTTCTTCGCCCGTTGTCGAATCGATCGATCGATCATACCAACGAATTCCAACGGAAAAGGACAAACGAGCGTATGTACGCGCTTTTAACAGTAAACGATCGATCGCTCGGACCCGAGGAGAATCGTCCGATTTTCTCTATATTCCGTAAATACGCTCGAATCCGGCGATATTGACAGTATTTACCGGTTACCGCGATATATAGTTAACGGACGACGAACCGGACGACGAACGAATTCGCGTTAACGCGTCTACCAAGAATGGCCGTTTCGCGCGAATAACTAACTCGAGCTAATTAGTTAATCGACGACGGAATTCAGGCTGACTCACCGATTCCGCCGACCAACTTTACCACGCCTCCTATCCTAGATGCTTCTTTCTTGATCGCGACGTCGGTATAACGATTCGTACCGTACGATGTACGATGTACGATGTACGACGTACGATGTACGATGTACGATGTACGATGTACGATGTACGATGTACGATGTACGATGTACGATGTACGATATACGGGATATCGTACGGGGTCGGAATCGGGACGGTTTAATCGTAACGACGCGATCGAGGGGGCAAGATTTCGAGGGAAACGATCGAACGATATCGAATATCGAGCGCGTTAAATAGCGAAATGTCGATAAGACAATTTGCTGATTCCATCTTGACCAAGTCGAAATCGGCCGCGTTCGGACGGTTTATCGTAAGAAAAATTTCTTCCATAAAATTCTCTCGGGGGACGGGAGAGCAGCTTTTATTTATTCGCGCCGTTTCCCCTATAATTGCGCTTTCTCTAGGTATTACGCGTTCGTGCCTCGAAAGACGCTCGGAATATCTCGAGAGGCGTCGAGATTACCCGGCGAGAAGAAGCTCGACGATTCGAGCGATACGCGAACAAAGATCGCGCAATTTTTCGGTGGGAACGAGAACCGAGAGAGGAGAGAGCGTGGCGGTTTCGCGGGAGAAGGTTGACAAACGAGGAAGAACAGAGGCAAAATAGAAGGCGCACCGGCAACGAGTATCGATCGGAAATCGACCAAGACGAGGGGACGGCAGAAGGACATCGTTACGCGCCGTTCTACCTGCGTTCACAGCGACAATGCCGAATCACCGGATACGGTGCATCCGCAAAACTTATCGGTCGGCCACCGGAATTTCCTTCCTTCCTCCCACCGGTTCCGTATCTCTGCGACCTCTTTCACTGCGTGACTGTACCAGGAGCAGCCGGCACGACGGCTCGCGAGCCGTATCCAGTCGAGCGACGCTCTTTCGGAATCGTTCGCTCCTGGTCTCTGAACCCGTTCGTTCTATTCGATGGCGAGCCGTCTTTTCTGTCCGCGGTAGATCGGATCGTCAACGATCGAGCTCTCGAGTCCGGCCGGGTCGGACGAAGCTGTGGCGAACCATCGAGGTCGCCACGAATCGAGGAAAAACGATTATTTTAATAGGTACACCGATACACCTTGTCGCGGGCGCGGCCGATATACCGTCGAGTATCGTGGCTAATTACGCGATGAAATAATTCCGGGGTATGTAACTCGGTACCGTCGCGGCGCCATCTACCGAGACGATCCTCCGAGTCGTTGCAAGATATCGATCTCCGACGACGCCGAAACGATCGCGAACTCGCTCGATTCGTTCGAGGATACGCGACGCTACGAGCATCCGGTTTCGAGCCGAGTGCGAAGAAAGATGGGCCGTTCGTGGGAATTTGTAAATTCCAAAGAGAGCGAGTCCGTCGACGCGTTACGTGTCGGCTCGCGACACCCTTTATTACTCGTCACCGTTTAAACGTTCCGAAGCACGCGAGGCGTCCTCCGTTATATTGCCGTGAGACGTCGCGGAAACGTTCAGGAAACGAGCGAGTATCCACCGACGCTTGACGGATCCCTCTTTTCCTCGGAAAAGGACTCGGTCGCGACGTCTCGACGTCCCTCGTTACCGCGAGCTTACCGGACATCGAGCCGAACCTCCAAATTATCACGAACGAACGGCCGCGAGTTTTCCTCTCGCGGAAATACTATATGTACTTACTTACTTACTTACTTACGTAGAACGGTAGAGGATCGCGCGTTACGATCGGAACGTCGCGTCGGGCCAACGTCGTTTCTCCCTCGACCCTTCTAGCGACCCGTATCATTTATTATTCCGTGATTTTTATCGCTATATAAATGACTCACTCGATAAAGGGAAAAAGAGAGGTGACTCACGCACGATCGACGAACAGCCCCGCGCTCGTTTTCTCCCGCGCGATACGTACACCCTCGGCTATCCGGCCGATTCACCGTTTCCGGCCAAACTCTTCGGTCGCGAACGCTCTCGTATCCTATTTTCCTTTCGCGCAGGTTATCCCTCGCTCGTTTAAACGTCGAATCTCGCTCGAACGGATCGGTCGTCCGACTCCGACTCCGACGCCGCCGCCGCCGCCGCCGCCGCCGCCGCCGCCGACGCCGAACGCGAATAAATATGGAAAATAAACTCGGCCCGGTTCGATCGATGTCGCTTCCATTCTTTCCACCTCTCTCTCCCTCCGTCTTCGTACGGTTCAAACGGTTCGAATTCCCGATTTAACCGGCGTAACTTCCCGCCCCGCCCCGCCCTGCCGTTCGTGCATTCGTACATTCGAGCCTGTATCGTTCGTAAAGACGATAAGCGTTCGGACGATCGGTGGAGGACACGAGTTGGTCCGTGTTCGAACGGGGTCGGCTTTGACCCGACCCCGAGAACTCGACACGCGACACCGTTTGCCCTTTCGTCGACGCGAACCGGCTAGCCGATCCGTGGCTGGCATCTAGCTGGCTTCGCTGGTCGGACGACGCGACGCTCTACGATTTCCGTGCCGTAAAGCGACACCGAGACCAAATTAACCGATTGTCCAGACAGCGGCGATGGAAGGCGGAAAGCCGGGGTCAACTCGACGATATTCCCTTTCCTCCGTCTCTTTGTCCGTAAAATTTTTCGTTTCACCGACTCTCCCCGATTACTTCCCGGGCTTCCCAGGGGAGCCGATCATCCGCCGCCCGTCGCGGATCCTATTCTGCGCCCTGGACTTATTCTCGTCCGTCTGGTATCGTGGCCGATCGTTCGAAGCCTCGCCTCTGTCCCTGTATCCGTCTACCCCGAAGAATCGGTAGTTTGCCGAGACGAGACGGGTCGGGTCGGGATGGGCCGCGCGCTGCCACTGACTCACGAGCTCGCGAAACAACGACCCCCTCGTATGTTCTATATGCACCGGTTATCGTACCGGGTATGAATCATATTCGCGATCTTCCGAACCCCGCGAGCGGCCGACTACCCTTCTCGCGTCGAGCCCTTCCGACCAGCAGACCCGTTCTTTCTCCTCGACAACTTTCGATTTCGACTTGTTCTTCCGTGACGCGACGAGGGTGAACGTCCGCGAAAACGGGGTGGATCGAAATAGAATCCAACTTGCCCCGTACTCTCTTCGACGCTCGAATCGATCGTTCGCTCGAGCGAGCGGCTCTTTTTTTTTTTGCCCGGACTGCGTATTCCCTTCGAACCGAAGTTTTACGAAATTTTATCTCCCCGTGCGAGATCAGCCGCGAGAACGGACTTTCGAACGGCGAGCGGCGAAAGGAGCGGAACCTTTCTCGGCGCAATGACCGGCCGTCGCGGAAAAACCTTCGACCATCGATGCCTCGGGCCCTCGGACGCTCCGTTCCGGGGAGGAAAAACGCGCGAAAGAGAAAAGGAGCGCAAAGAAAGCAAACGTCTCGATAAGAAGCCGCGAAGGTAGAAAGGCGTAGGAGGGCGGGCGGACACGCCACGGGCCTACCGACAAAAGATTCCCGGCAAATATCTAATGTTTTTACGCTTTCGCGCTTTTCTTCTCCGAGCCCGCCTTCGTTTTTCTTTCTTCCACCCGTCTTCCCTTCCCTTCACCTCCCTCTTTTAACCGGCCTCGTTATATCGAGCCTTCTTATCTCTCTTCTTTCGTTCTCTCGCACTTATCTTCCCTTTCACTCGCGATGCCACCCCATTTACGCTCGCCATTCACGTCCGTCGCTGCCCTCCTTTCTTATCGTTCTTTCGCTTTCTGTCTCCTTTAATAACCCGAGCGCCCTTACGGCATCCTTCTCGGACAAGCAAAGTATCCCCCCCCCCCCCCTCCCCCCTCGCCTCGCCCCGCCGTCCTTCGCGATTCCTTTTCTACGACGAACGCGCCACCCCATCGAGTCATAGAGCCATCGAGCGGCGAAAACCGAACCTTCCTCGATCCGAATCGCGGCGAGAGGTTTCTCCGCGGTAACGAGCGTCTTCCGCGCCGCTGCGAAAATATTTGCCCGGGGAGGCTGGCAAACCGTCGTCGGTCGCGTTCGCCGGCCGTTTCTCGATCACCGGATATCGAATAAACCGTCGAAAAACGTTGTTACTTTACCGGTATACGGCGTTTCGATCCACGGCTACGGTTACTCGTTCCCGTAATGTATTTTCGGTCAGAACGCGTTTCGATCGGCCGATCGGCTAACGATCGCGAAGCGGCCAAGAAAATACGACAACGGAACAAAGAATCATCCGTCCGACCGTCGTCGCTCGTGATCCGCGGCCTCAAAAATCGATCCAATTATTCGTGGGTCAGGATGGACGTCGGTTCGCGACAACGCCGATTCTTTCCCTCCTCTTGAGAACCTCGCGATATTCCGACTTTCGAATCTGCTCCTGTTTCCGCCCTTTTCTACCCGCGCGGCAAAACTAATTGGATCCTACGGTACTTTTCCTATCGTCGCTCTCCTTTTCTCTCCTTCTTCCGTTTCTTCGTTCGATCGAACGAATATACTCTCCCACGCTCCTTCCTCTACCCGATTTTCTACCGTCCGTAACCCCGTTACCATGTAAAAAGAGTCGCGAGAAAAACGAAATCGAACCGCGTCGTCCTTTTGTCTGTTCTCTCTTCGAAAGGAGCACGCTTCGAAGAGGACAGTTCGATCGGACTCGGCGAAAGAATCGTTCGCTTCGTTGACAGCGACGGGCACGTTAAAAAATCGCGAAACACGACGAACACGACGAACTCGACGTTCGACCTCGATACCGACGTCGGCCGCTCGCGTTAATCGACGAATAATTATCGTTCCTAACGAACCGACGGAATCACAAATTGGAAATTGTCGGATATCGTTTCGGCGAAATATCCGGTTCGATTCCGGACAACGACCGGCTGCCTGCCCGCCTGCCCGCCTGCCCGCCTGCCTGCCGTTCGAAAATTTTATTTCCCGTCGAACGCGAAATAGTTGGGCTCGATCGATGTTTCAGAGACGGGAGCCCTCAGGATGCTGGAGCTGGTGGTGCCCCAGTACGTGGTCCGGGGTCAGAACATAAGACTCGAGTGCAACTTCAACCTGGACGGCGAGACGCTGTACTCGGTGAAATGGTACAAGGACGGTAACGAGTTCTATCGCTACGTACCACGGGACAGACCGCCGGTGCTCGTCTTCCAGCTGCCAGGTGTCACGGCGAACGTAAGAATCGCGTCCTATTGATTTTTCTTGTCCCGCGCCGATGCGCTCTCGATCTATTTAGAGCGGCTCGTTTTTCGTTTCCGCTTTCGTTCCCTCCTCGTTCGCGCCTCGTTCATGTACCCGTCCACGGTCATACATTACAACGGCGTTTAACGCTTTCAGATTCACGACTCGACCGAACGATCGGTCGTCCTCTACTCCGTCAACCTGATGAGCTCCGGAAGATACAGATGCGAGGTGTCGGCGGAGGCGCCCTCCTTCCAGACGGTATCCGATCACTCGGACATGGTGGTAGTGGGTAAGACGCGCGCTCCTCCCGTTCGCCTCTTTGCCGACACGAATAAAATAATTTAAAGGCCAAACAATAACGGCCACTCCTCATCTTCGCTGCACGATTCTTCTTCCCCGACGAAGACAACGGTTTTCCCGGGCTTCGGGACCGCTCTCTCTTAATCTTCGCCCGCTTTTAATCTCTCCGTAGAAAGTTGAACGAATCGTTAAAAAGGGAAAAAAGCCGAACGGATAAAGAGCGTGGTTAAAACGTTGCAGCCCTGCCGGAAGACGGGCCCGTTATCACCGGCAGACCAGGAAGGCATCGTTATCAGGTCCGTGACGTGGTGCGATTCAATTGCACCTCGGCCAAGTCGAAGCCAGCTGCCATGCTCAGTTGGTTCATCAACGGAGAGCCCGTAAGTGACTCGCGTCTTACCTAACCACGATCACTGTGAAACTCCGTTCCTCCTCTCGGACGAGCGAGGTCGTCGACGCTTCGAGACACCCCCTCCTCGTCGGTCTTTCGTACGGTCCGTCCGTCCGCCCGCCCGTTCGTCGACCAATTATTATCGGTAATTTTCGTTTAACCTATCTGGATATTTTGTCGCGTAGTTTCCGAGCGGTAAACGATTCGAGAGTATACATATAAGTTTGTCGAACGGAAGGAGACGCGGTCCGGAGGTAACAGCCAGTGTCCGAGACAGTGTCCCTCGTCCGGGGTGGAATCGCGAATTGATGCGCGTTCGAAAACTATCCGGCGTTTGGTCGGTGTCGGTTTCCGTTTAGGTCGACACGCAATACTTGAGAGGGCCCCACATCACCGAGGTGGATCGCGAGGGTCTGGAGACGGCCGTGCTCGGTCTGGAGTTCCGTCTGCACGCGAAGCATTTCAAGAGGGGAGACCTGAAGATCAAATGCCTGGCGACGATAGCGACCGTCTATTGGAAATCGAACGAGCTCAGCATAGAGGGTGAAAGGCCCCACAAGATGCCGGTAATGGAGAGCAGGGAGACAAGGGCGCAAGGGCACACGCACGCCGAACATATCTTGGGAGGTAAGCTCTTCGATTTCGATTACCATTACCGTTCACGTTCTCGTACTCGTCCCTACCGCGACGCGCGATTCTCCTTCGTTGCAACGACATACGCGTTCCAACGAGACGAACTTTGATCCGTCACGAATAAGCTCACGGAAATCACGAGACCAAAAAAATTAATATTTTTTTTAACGGCTCTACAGAGAATAATAACGGAACGTTTTCGTCGAACGTACGCGCGCAGCGACTAATGGTCGTTCTTTAAAAAGATCTTCGACCGATCCACCGCCTGTCTAACTCGACCTTTTTTCAATTTTTATTTTCCCTCGAGTCTGTTCGAGCATCCAGAAAGAATTCCTGCGACGTCCGAACAATTCGTTGCAAGATTAATCGCGGCCGTCGATGTCGAAAGACGGTGAGAAAAACTCTGACAGAAAATACGCGACGATTCTTCGACGACGACGGGTTGAACGAAAAATTAAAATTAAAATTAAAATTAAAATTAAAATTAAAATTAAAAAAGAAACAAAAAATCGTTCAATCGCGACGTTCGCTCGCCGATTTCGTAAAACGATATACCGCCGAGTTTTCCTTTCAATTTCTTTGGCGAGTTACGTAATTCGATTTTTCTGTTCTTTCAGGAAGCGGAAGTAGCGCGCTGCTGCCCCGCATCTTGCCACTGGTCACGTGCTTATTGATCCTTCGATAAGAGAGAGAGAGAGAGAGAGAGAGAGAGAGAGAGAGAGAGAGAGAGAGAGAGAGAGAGAGAGAGAGAGAGAGGATAGCCTTAGTGCTCGTCCGTTCCCAGGCCCGCTAACCGTCTCCGTCGGCCGGAGGAGGCTCCACTTTACTAAATTATCATCCGTGTTGTTTCTATTTTTTATAATCGCAGTTAGCACAGTTAGCGAGGACCTGTGTCTACACGAAATAACGTATCGAACTAATATACGCGTCGGTATGTTGTGTCGAGGTGGGAGAGGGGACAGGGGCGAACAAAGTACCTAATTACCGGTTATCGGTCCATCGATCCGTGGGCGCGTTCGATCGGTCTTCACCGATTTCGCTCGCTCGAGGTTCTCTCTCTTTCCCTCTCGTAACGCGATCGCGTGTCGTCCACGGATTCGATGAACCGATCCGATAAACGGCACGACCGATACCGATTATACGTATAGTATCAAAGTTTTTATTCCAGCGTCGACGCGATTCGACGTGCAAAGTTTGAAAAAAAAAAACAAAAAAAAAAAAAAGAAAGAAAGATAAATGGAGCGAAACGACATACGTGCGCGTCGGCAAGGGTATAATATCCGCCGATGAAGTTTATAAATTTCTTCTTCTCACGTTCGTCTAGTTAAACTTAAGAGAATATCCAGCGCGCGATAACAACGAGTATTAGTCGCTCGAGTGTGCCTGTCGAAGAACGAATGGAAGTAACCGAGTGCAAGTAGTGTGTCGAACGCGTTTATATTGGTACGCACGCGAGTGTTTCTATCGTCCGGTCGCGGCACACCCGCCGACAGAATGTTCTCTCTCGTCGTAGCTTTTATCGATATATCTAGTCGCTATTAATCGATTGCGAAGACGCGTTATCGTATAGTATTACCGTTACAGCGAGTCGCGAGCCTAGCGTGTTTTACCAAAGAATATTTCGAGTGTCGCGCGAACAACATTCCTATCGTTAGTTACCGACGAAACGCGCGAGATAGTCGTCTCCGGTGTCTCGAGTGCGCTGCCGCTCTTTATGTACGGTATTATTGTAACAGCGCTCTGTACATATGTACATAAATCGAACCAACTTTTATCTTTAACTTAATCCTTCTGATAATAAAGCGGCGTTCATGTCGATCCTAGAGAAACGAAATAAACCCCGCAGATCCTTAAAGAAGGTCCACCGTTCTCCTCGCTAGATTTCCCGACGGATCGTCCAGCCGAATATTTCCATTCCCGATTGTCGCGTTGTCCTTCGAGTTATCCACCGACGACGATTCCCCCTTCGTGATCGCCTCTCACAAAACGGAACTATTGAACAGGCATCTGTCCGTAAAGAACCGATGCCGCTTTCTCTGACACTGTAAATTCTTTGGCGGCGATCGGAAAAAGAAACTCGATATCTTTTGCTCGCCGGCATTCGGAGCATCCTCCGTGTCCTCCCACTCCACCGCGAGCGCCTTCTCCTCCAAGATCTTCTCGGCGGTCGACCAACTGAATCTGACCAATCGAGGAAACCCGAACACGGGATCCACGTTCTCGATCAGCCAATTCTTTGTCTCCGGATCGTTCGGATATCCGCTTCCGTACGATTTACCGATCGAGCCTTCGCGAAATTGCCAAGCTCGTATCGCGTGATCGCGAGTCACTTTCGCGCAAATGCTGGCCGCGCTCACGATCGGATACGTCGAGTCCGCTTTCTTCGCGACGGTCACCTTTATACCGGGAAATATCTGTTCGAGCCTGGCCTGGTACTTCTCCGGTTTCCCTACCGTGTCCACGTAGATCTCCGTCACCCATACGCCCGCTTCCATCGCCATTTTCGTCAGTTCGATCGCCGAGATCATCGACACTTCGTTCAAGGACGTTTTGCTACGACGATACATGCTGTTCGAGATGATATTGGGCGATATCGCTTCCACGCACCAGCCCATTTTCTCCTGCTCCTTGCAAATTTCGTCGAAAATCTTGTCCCGTTTATCCTCGGTCAAACTCTTGGAATCGGCGCAACCCAGATCGACCAGAAGCTGCTTCGCCGATAAAGGCGCGTACGAAATACCGTAAACCATGGGTCCCAGTACCGGTCCACGACCTGCCTCGTCGATGCCCAACTGACACGGTTCCTCTTTGCATATCTTCGGTACCTGCCGATTATTTCGATTCGTTATTAAATCATGCATTTCGTCTATCTTTCCACTGCCTCGTTATCGAACGTACAAAAGCGTCGATTCGCCGATCAAAAAAAGAATACGATAGCGAATTTGCGACAAAACCGTTATAGAATTTCGGAAGGACCGTTTACGACGTTCTTGTACGTACTTAAGTGCTTACGTGCCAGCATCCTCGAAGAGGTTAACTAACCTCCGATCCAACTCTTACAGTTATCGAGCCCGAAAATCGTCGCTACCGAATAAAACATGCACGCGCATGCACTCGCACGCACCAACGGAATGTAATAATTCGTTTGTTTCTTTGTTTTTTTTTTTTTTAAATACCTTTGACGAGTAAACTTTATTTACACTATGATCCCACTTTTCAAAGTACGCAGTCAGATCTTCTTTGCGAGCGATCGAAACGTCTTCTTTCTGGCTCGAACGATTTTCATCCGAGTTTGTTTGTTTAACCGTTTCGTTGACCAAACTATCTTTCTCGTTTGCCATGATCGCGTGTCGTCGCGTCCCTGCGTTCGTAAGCGTTAAACGTTCGACCTAACCTTCAACGAAACGTCGACGTTCGGACCAACCGCCAAAAACGCGAGCGTTCCTATCGATACGTTGTATCGAAACAACGTCGATATCGTATATCTTATTTTATACGTGTATCTACGTATTTCCATTTTATAATCCTCGAATAAACGTTAGTTTTCCAAACGACAGATATACGTACAAAGCGAAACAAAGAGATTCGCGATGTTCGATAATAATACGTGAATACGGATAAAAAGATTCTTTATGATCGGATAGCGCGATCTGGAAGGAGAATCTCGATAGTGCCCGCATATCGATAAACAACGTCCGGTATCGACCTCTGTATTCTATAGTTAAAAGTTTCCGATTTCTCGCTATCGACTACCTGTGTGCGTGTATTCGCGCGTGTCCTCGGTAGAAATAGTTGACGACACCGTGTTAGTAATATCGTGTGTCGCAAAATATAACCTCTCGATAAAATGCTTCGATTCTTATCCGTATCGTTAAAGATCTTGTTCTCGCGAAAAATTTGATTTTACGCGATCGTTTTGATTTACATACGCTCCTTCGAGCACGTTACAACATGAAAGTTATCGTGAAGAAGCTTAAAGGAAAAGAATGCGTTGTTGACGTGAGTACCAGGCATCTTGACCGTATCTTTCGTTTCTTTATACTCGTTCACGAGCTATTAGTCGCGCTATTAGTTTCGCTTACGTACGCGTCGTCGATAACATTTCTCGATGTTTCCTTCGTTCCCGCATACGAATTTTCGCGTTTTCCCGTTCTCGCGTTCCCGTCTCGACCTACCAAGTCGAACGAACGTATATACATATTAAACCGTTTATAATTTCGATAGATTATGCCCTCGGACACTGTGCTTCAGTTAAAGCACAAAGTCAGTGATCTTTTGGGTATAGATGTTCCACAGCAGAGACTGTTGCTTACGGGCAAAACGTTAGCTGGTAAATTTTCGTCGACTCTATAAACGAATTACTCGTTTTGACGGTTCCGATTAACGTGTCGTTATCCCGATCTTTCAGATGAAAATCCATTGAGTTTCTATCCAGGAATCAAGGATGGAAGCAAATTGAATCTGTTGGTGATTAAAAAGGGAGACGAAGGATCTAGCGAGGGAAAGGCTTCGCACAGCAAGTCCGGCACGAATATTCTACGAGATGAAGTCTCTAGAGTTCTGAGGCATTATTACTCGGAGTCAGAGACAGAATCGATAGTCAACGAGTTGATTAAAGACCTGAAAAATAAAGTGAATAACCTTAGTTACGATGATCTAGAACGATTAGCAACGGCGCTGCTCCAGGACCAAGCGAATATAGCTTAAGAGTACTTTGGTTTTCCATTTACTGCTTAATACTTGATTATTGTAATACACTTCTATTTAATTAAACCGTTGCCTCATTGTATCCCATTACCGGTAGTATATTTTAAATGATTGGGAAGTTGCGCAAGAACGAGACGGGTGTATCGAAAGATTAATTTTATTAAAACAAGTATACAAGTATAATTGTAAACGCGCTTCAATAAACCAATTATCAAGGGTCGGCCAAATCCAACTGCCGGAAATATCTTGAGACTAGGCATATAAATAAATTCAATGCACCTACTTCGTGTACGTCCAACTTTTCCTGGGAAAGAAAAAAGACAACGGAGAACATTAATATTTAGCCAAACAATTTGTTAAGAAGATTCGGAAGAAACGAGTGCAAACGATTTTTACACGTTCTTTTAATGCCGATAAATATTTTAATCCTCTATTTTCCTGTCAGATCGTTTTTCGTTCGTGTTCCGACATATGTCGATGGCAAATTTAATACGCGGTCATGAAATAAAATTGATTCGTTAAGAAAAGAAGAGAGAGAAAAAAAAAAAAAAAAAAAAAAATAAAATATATACATATTGTAGAAACAATAAACTTTGGTTTTTCTTTCTTTCAATTATCTAACCACTGGTTCGTTCTTGTATCGCAAGCATCATTCATAAAATGAAATATTACCGATCGTGCACGCATAATTGAGCATGTTCTAGCTAACGAACGCAAACAAGAACATACATCCGGAGTGAGCGGCATTTCTAATACGACCAACAACGCGTATATCCATTGGCCCAATTCGTATTGTATTGTTTTCAGCGACGAAAGATGTTGTACCAAATACTCCAATATTTGCTCGATCATCGGTTGATTCAGATGGAAAACGAGGCTCAACGACGGAACGGTTTTCGCTTTCTCCTCATAATACCCCGAACAGAAGTTGATCCAACCTTTTTCGTCGTCTATATCCGGCTGTAACGTTTAACGATAAATAACCCGGCGAACGTTTGCGGGTCGATCAACGATACGAATGTTCGATTACCTACCAAATTCGTTTCGCAACGTCTCAATTTACGTTTACACGTTTCAACGTCATTTTTCAGCTGGCTTACGTATAATCTCGTATCGGAGAATTCAGATATCTGATACGATTGCCAATCGCGTGTCGGGCCAAGCCACGGAGGTGCCTCCACGCATCCTGATAACTTGTAACGTTGCGTTTACATAATTATTTAATATTGTCGGTGCGCTCGCAAACATAGACATCCTATTTCCGAGCAAACAATTTTAATACACCATTTGGCAAACTTACAGGTTCGATATCGATCGTAGGTCTTTTAAGCTGTTTACGATTTATGTCGGCTACCACGACATCGGCACATTGTTGTGCTTCTATCCTGCAAGGGAACGATCAGAAAGTACTTTGCCGATCCGTTAATTGGCTGGAGAAAACATGTACTTACACCACTCTCTTGATGTATTCCTCGCCAGAAACTGGCGGTAAAGAGAAATTTATATCCTCGTCTATTTCTCCGACCAAAAGGGCGGGTTCTATGAAGTATTCCGTCATTTCGTTTATTAATCTGATCAACGTTTCCAACAATTTTGCTTCTGGCATCGACCTACGATCAGCGAACAGGTTATGGACGACGACGAAAATATACTCTCGAAGCGCGACCGTTTCACCATAAGACCGTACAACCGACAAAACTAAAAATAAACATAACGCATTACATAGTGACGCTCGCGTTCGGTAAAAATTTTAATCAGATCCGATTGCAAATAAAAAGTTCGTAATCAATGTCAGAATATATATACAATACGTATACACGCAGCTACACACATGTGTCGCTATTCGAAGCATATCGTGACTTTGAATCGATAAAGAAGAGCGGCGATCGTCGAACCGGTCGTTAAAGAAGTTTCGAGCATTACCGATCGTCACCATCGTTTCGTATTTGCCAATGATTAAGAAGAATTCCGTTAACGTTTGTATTCGTAAATTTCATTGAAAAATACCAATCCGATAGGATTAGGACACTGGTCGTTAACGTCGTTTCAATTTCGTTACATAACGAAATAAGAACGATGTCGAAATAACGAGATAAATAAATATTCAGAATCGGTTTAAAAACATTTCTTGATTTTGTGATTCCAATGACAACGCGGATAGGGAGTTGCCATAAAAAAGGATACAGGCGGCGCCATCTAGTGGCGGACATGGAACAAACGATATATTAAATAGCGATTTAAAAAAACAGTTCCATTAGTTCCCACCTTTGATCGCTAGATGGCTAGGTTTTTTCGCCTCCATGAAGTGCAAAATTTTTCATTTTCTTTACTAACGGTTTTAGCGCGTCGTGATCGTATTAACCGCGTTCTATCGAGGGCGCCGAACATTCTACACGGTACAGAATCGCATAAAAACCGGTAATTTTGTAGAAAAACGACATTTTATACTCGTTCAGTTCCACCACTCGCGAAGATGCGGCGCGAGAATATAAATTGTTGAAAAACACGTTCAAGGACGACACTTTTTTAAGGTATACTTTGACGATATCGTTCTAAAATACGCAGCTATCGAAATCGGCGAAAGGTGGATGAAAGGATAGCGTAAAAACGAACGGTCGAGCGGTAGGTATTCCTGGGCTAATCGGTGATAAACCGTAGAGAGAAAAATAGTAGGACACGTCGTTCGATAACGCGTTCGTAGGCTCGCGATCCAGCCGCGGACGGACTCGACGAGCCGATCATGCGCGATCGATAGGAATATTTAGCGAAAGAAAGAAGTTACGGCGTCCATCGTCGTGTGGGAACGTTTCCGCGATCCCGGGCTAGCCAAGCGTTCGCTCGTTAATGATAAATAAGAAAGGGAAATCGCGGTATCTAGGAGTATTCGGTTATACGGGGTCCCGTCGCGTCGGTGTCGCTTTCACGGGCTCTCGTTCGATCGCCGCGGCCCCTGTCCGTTCGGGAAGATCGACGATCGGTCGACGGGAAACGAATCGGATACAGATATAACGAGGGAAGAGGGCGTAACGTTTATCGTCGATAAAGGATTATGGCGAAGAAACGGATGACGGTGCACCGAATATAAGCGGATTATCGGTCGTCGCTCGGTAGTGGGTATCGATCACTGGCTACAGAACGGAAGAGGAACGTCGTCGGATGCTGATCGAGGAATCTCGAAGAGGATCGCGGCCCTCCTCGAGCTGGTTCGACGCGTGGGGATAACTGGAGCTACCGGTTAAGTGAAGCGTATCGCATCGCGACGAAGTAGTACGCTGTTTGTTTCCGCGGTGCGTGGATCGGATCTCGAGAGGATCGGCAATACCACCGTACGGACAGAGAATCGATATTCGCGTCCCGCGAACTGGAACCTGTATCTCCGAGTGGGAGACCACCGTCGAGAGACATGAAGCTTCGCTCGATCGTAAGTTATTATCGCGTTTTCCTGTTCGTCGTTGATCCCCCTTCCTCGAACGGACGACACTTTTCCATTTAGCGAAATAACAGCTTCGAAAACGAATAACGAATAATCCAACGACCGGTTTGGTATACATACCGCCGTTTTCGAAGTACAAAAGGGAAGCGCGAATTAGCAAGGAGTCGCGATCGTGTAAATACGTCGCGCAGGGAAGAGGGTTCGACATTCGGTGGCGAAGGAGCGCGAAAACTAGTTTTCCGTTCCGTTGTACGCGTTCGTGTAACCGATTTCTACCGGCAACGATCGTACCATGAATATACAGTTTTCTTTATTACGAACACGACGGCGAATGCATAACGCAGAAATTGTCGTTGTTGTCAGGTTGGTGCTCTAACGTGGATAGCGATCGCGGCAGGGACGTTGGAATCGGATTCACGTGGAAACCGGAGCAACGAAAAGGTAACTTTCCTGCAGCGCGGTACCTCGTCGTCGACGATTCGAGCGATCGTCTTTCAAGAACAGTATGTGCTCGATCGACGCGCTTTACCATCTCTATGTATAGGGAGAGCATACATTAGGATAAATACGGACGAAGCGCGAAGAAATTGTTCTCGCGTAGCGGAAGAGTTCCTTTCGACATCGGAAGATAGAGGAAGAAGAGAACGATTCCGTAACGCGAGTAGGAACGTTTGCGCGGCTCGCGGTGACATCCTCGAGCTTCGGGCATAGAAATCCTTAACCTCGATCTACTTGCGGGTGCGATTCGATCGCATCGGGCGGTGATCGGCCGCTGCCTCTGGTCTCGTTCGTTCGCGGTTGCTGGACGTCGACTCTCGTCGACCCGATATCACCGACATCGATCGTCTCGGAATCGGTTCGCGTTATTTCACAGTGTCCGGTTGGCCTCTCGCTCGGCTGCTGGGACGTCGAGCGATCACGGAGTTTGCCGCTCGATTCACCGACTAACTCGGAGCCGCTCGACGGAAGAGGAGGAGTTCCGCGAGCGAAAACGACCTAACCACCGCGCGAAGGTTAAGGACGCGACTTTCGCTTCGGAGGTTGCCTCGAAGGCCTTTGACGTTCGTTGACGCGAACGCCTCCGTTCGCTCGCCAGTGAGATATCGCCATTCCCGTCGTCGATTCGTTAAAGACGATAATACACGGCGGTATTCGATAGCGCTTTCTCTTCGAACGCGATTCCGTGGATGACTCTCGGTGGGATACTGCGGCGTACGCGATCTTCTCCGATCGATGTTCCCCGTCCACGATCGAAATGATCTCATCGAGCAGATCGGTGTCGAGACCCGCAGGCATTCGAGGAAAACGCGATCGCGAGCACGGAAGCTCGAAAACGGCAAACGGCAAACGGCAAACGGCAAACGGCAAACGGCAAACGGCGGCGTGCCGACGTTACCGAAATTACCGTGAAAAACATTTTAGTTTGTCGATCGGTAATAATCAGAGAATCGCGACGGTTCGGCAACGCGTAAACGTGGTCGCGCGAATAAAGACAACAACACTTTCTCCGCGCACTTTCGCACGAAAGCCGGTGCCGTGGCTCCACTCACCTACTGTCAAAAATTCCCCTCAAACGATCCCGTTGGTTCCCTTTCTTTTCCTCTCTCCTCTTTCTCTTTCTCGTTCGACTCGGCTCGTTCCTCCCCGCGTAACTCGACCACTCCAGTTTCGAGCGGTCGATCGAGAAACTGTCTCGGTAATTATACATAGTTGCGCGTCGCGACGCTCTTACGGATATTTCCGCAATACTTTGATCGATTCTCGCCGACGACCCTGTTTCGTTCGAAAAGCGTATACCGCCGAGAAACGAGCGAGAACGACTCGGCGTTCTTCGAGTTGGTCCCTTTTCGAGAGACGAACTTTCGAAAAGCGGGGACGCGCGTCGCGCGAGCGAATTCGTTCCGATCGTCGTTTCGACGAAATTTCCCTCGAATCGGGAAAAGAATCACGCCGAAGAATTCGGCCGAAAGCCGAAATCGCATCGGGCGGTGCTCTTCAGCGAGAGAGCACTACTCTCGCTGGTTTTTCTTTGGCACGTTTTCCCGTATCGCCTTTCTTCTCGCTCGTATTAGCCGGGAGAAAGGGAGACAGTCAGCGGGCTACCTTAAGCGTCCACCTTTCTCTTATCCGGACTCACCGGCCGCCGCCGCCGCCGCCGCTTATTTTCAGCGTTCGCTACTCCAGTTAACGGGATACGTCGAACCTTCTAGCAGGACGAGGATCTTCGACTTATAAGGAATCTCCAGCGAGTTCGAAGTCGGATTCGAGGCTCGTTGGAAATCCGAGTTAGTAACGCGCAGGCCGAAATTCTTAACGAGACGCGCGAACTCGACGATCGGATCCCCAACGAGCAACGAAACGCTTTCGGACGCTACGGACACGCTCGATCGTTTCCAACTACTTTGCTCGTTCGCTTTCAGGTATCGAACTACGAAGAACGCGCGATCAACGACCGAACGAAAGAGATCGTCGACGATTCTCCCCCGATCTTGGATACTTCCGAGTCGATCGAGCGCATCGTCGAACCGGGAAACGAGAAGAAGTCGGACAACCGATTAGCCGATAAGAACGCGGAGAACCGCGAGGCGGTACGTATCGGTTCTGCCCATTTACCCGTACTCGTCCCCGTTCCTTAATATACGCGCATACATACGTGCATAAATCGAAGATAGTTGAGCGGACATTAATTTGCACGGTTAAACGCGACCAGTTGGTCGCGAATCGACGGAGCAACGAAACGGGAACGAAATAATTGTTCCATTGTATTCTATTTCGGAGAGAAAATTAATGAACTCGGCCGCGATGCGTACGTACCTGTGTACGGCTACCGTAATCGATCGATTTTCTTCCGAGCTCCGCTTTCCCTTCCTGATCGCTGGAAAGTCAGTTCGCTTTCAAACCTGAAAACGCTGACCATCGAGACGCGCCTAAATCGTTCGGTTTCACCGGAAACGATCTTCTCGGAAAACCTTCGAACGACCGTACGCGTTTCCGCTCGATCGCCGCTCGCGTCGAGCATCTAGAGACGATCTCGTAACTATTCCGAGATTTTCTTTTCTATTAATACGAATAAAGGTGTTTACTCATGGTCGCGTTCGCTCTCGTTTTTTCTTTTTACAGGACAAGCAGCCGGCGAACGAAGCCGTACGACACGACGCGTTGCCGTCGTTAACGACGCGCGCTACCGAACGGTCCGTCGACGAAACCAGGAAAAACGTTACGACGTCGACGAGAAGCCGCGCGAACGAGACTCCTGTCACGACCGAACAGATTTTGCCGCGACGTTCGACCGCGACGTCCGATAATTCCGCCGGTCCAGACAGCGAATCGAACGATTCGGGTAATCCGAATTCGAACGAACAATCGGACCTCCGGAGCGGAGCGGATTTCGGTCAACGAGTTCGTTCTCTGCCAACCTGGAGATCGAGGAGCAACGAGGACGCCGGGACGGCTCGACTCGGCCCTTCGAACACTCCCGTTTTCCCCGATAACTCCAGAAAGCAACGCGGTAAGAAAAACGTCGCGACGAAACATGTCGACGCATCGGAGTATCCGTTCCCGAACGAAGGACAAGAGCTCGATGAAGCATCGAGTCGGAACAGTCTCGCGGAGAAATATACCGGTGGCGTTCGAAACGAAGACGCTACCGGTACTTCCTCGAGAGAGGCGCCGCTGTCTTTGGGTAAATTCAGCGGACCGATCGTGGTGGCGGATTTACCGCGTCGTACGAAATACTCGTTCGGCAAAACCGAGTACGTGATCGCCGGCGGCGGCGACGACGACGACGACGACGAACGGCCGGACTCAAAGTTCGGCTACACGGCTGCGCTCTCGAATCGTCCGCGAGGTCATGACTCGAACTCGCTGGTGAACGAGCCGATGGCTTTGCTCGACCGGCCCGAGTCGAGCCTCTCTGGAACGATCGACGGCGAATCGCGTAACCGCCCCACGGAATCGGTGGCTTCCGACACGCCGCGCTCCGTGGAAATCCAAAAGTCGCTCGAGTTGTTTCACACGGCGCCCGTACACGAGATACACTACCCGTTAGAGTTTGTACCTTACGTTCAACGAGCAGGAAGCGCGAAGAAACGACCGCGACAGAGGCCCGGTCAGACGAACGCGTACAGGACCAACGAGATACCGGACGGAGAACGCTACGAGTACAACGCGAACGAGGACAAGCGGTCGGCGTTGAACTCCGTGACTCGCCCGACCGACGATAAACCCGCGGTCGATCTTCCCGACGATTCCGAATACGATCAGACGGACGGAACGTACTCGAGAATCGAAAGGATTCCCGAGAGAGTGGCCGGGCGGAACGAATTCGACCCACCGAAAGGCATAATAGCAAACTTCCTCGGGATAGAGAGCTCCTCGGCTCCGGGGAACCTACAAGATACTCCGGAACTTTTAGAAGATCCGTCGGTAACGGAGTCGAGCTTCCTTCGGCGTTATCCCACGGAGAAGCTCTATCCGCATCGCGCGATCAACACGGACGATGGCAAGCCGCCTAATCAGTCGGAGAAAGTAATCGAGAAGCCGATAACGATCCCGCAACCGTATTTCGTACACGTGCCGGTCGACAGGGTGGTGGAGAAACAAATTCGTATCCCGTATCCGGTACACGCGGAGAAGCTGATCGAGAAGAAGATGCCTTTCGCGATCCAGAGGCTGATCGTACCGATACCGGTACACTTTCGAATACCGCAACCGATTCCGATTCCGATTCCGATCCCGGTCCCCGTCGAAAAATCGATCGACGATCGTCCTCGAGCTCGTCCTTCGGACGCGGAGAACGTCGCTCCGTATCCTCCGGAGAATCCTAAGCCGGCAAACAGTTTTAAACAGGTTCCGAGACCGCCAAACTTTCGATCGCCTTACGAGAACGATTATTTCAATTCGACCGTCGCGACGACCGCGTCCGCGACCCTCCAATTTCACGGCACAGGCTACTCCCCCGTGAATCGACCGTTCGCCAGGCAACAACAAATCTTGCAGGCGTCGCCGAACAACAAGTTTCGCTATCCCCAGTCGATCCTTTATACCTCCTCGAACGATAATAACGACAATATCGTGTTTTACGGGAGAACCTTCCCGGAAAAGGATCAAACGATCGACGAGTACGTAGGCCCTGTGCCCCGCAAGGCTCAACCGTCCCTCGGGATGCGGTCCAAATTCCTGCAGTACGCGGCAACGGACGTTCAATCGACGATCAGGAGGACCAGACAAGAGGGTAACATCGGCGCTTTCAGGCAATCGAAAATGGAGTACGGTTTCAAGCCTCCCATGGTGCCTTCTATTCAATACGACGAACAAACGGCGACCAAAGTCGACTAGCTTCCCCCTCGATCGTTACTTAACGACGGATCGACTTATAACGTCGCTATCGATTTCGATCTGCGAGCCGGTATCTTTCGAACGATCGTTCCGTCCTGCGATTCGCTATTCGACGCTGTATTCGCCCATTGTAAATAGAAACGTACAAATATCGGCAAAATATTCCGATTATCCGATAACTTTTCTACTCGCGATTTTTATGCATTTTTATTTATGTTTTACGTATTTTACGCGGTAAAGACTGATATACGTTCACCGGTACACCGATAGGAACCGATAAAGAACGTAACCCCGATCCGAAATCCGAACGGCGAGTTATCGAAAGCGTTCTTCTCCTTCTTCTGCTCCTACTACTAAAAAGTTCGTTATACTCGAGAAACGTTGTTTCATCGAACAATGGTGTCCCTTCGACGTTAACGTTTCCCCGCGACTGGAACACGACTCAAATTCTTCCCATCGTTGCTTTCCGGTTTCGTCAATCGATAAATTATCCACGTTCGAAATGAAAGCGCACCGATAAGGTTCATCGTTTATTCTCGGACGGTACTTGTTCGATTGTTCGAGCAATATATTAACAATAGTCGTTTCGTTGGTTCGTTAAAAAAAATACTGTAATAATTTAAAATCGATTCGAATGTTGCGCATCGATTTATCCATATGCATAGATATACGTATGTATGTACATACACACACACACACGCGCGCGCGCGCGCGCACACACACGCACGCATGCACGCACACACGCACGCACGCACGCACGCACACACACACACACACACACACACACACACACACACACACACACATTTTTTTTTTCTTTATACATATAATCTGTTATATATAATCTGTAAAGCGAGACGAAGCTCGTTTCATTCGTTGATCCGGTAAACCTATGTACAACCATTCTTTCGGATACAAAAACCATTACGTTAAAGAGAAGAGGCTGCACAGTAGAAACTTGATTAATTCGGTTACTCGGCGAATCTGTCGTTTCGTCGCGACGGATCGACGATCGAATTTTGTCCGACGTTGGCTTACCGATTCGACCAAAAGGAGTCGCTCCTATAACGCTTGTTTCTTCGACGGAGTAAAGTTTCGAAAGGTCGGTGAACGTCGGTGATGAAAGAAAAGAAACTGATCGAATGTAAAGTTAACAATCTGTATAATTTCATACGCAACATACAACAACAAACTGCAGAGTCGAGAATTACGATCGAACTTATTTAAAACGTCGTAGCATGATTCTTAAAAAATAGTTCGCTTAATCGTTATAATCGAGATTCTACTGTACCGAACAGATCTTGAGAAAACGAATTTCTCTTGCTCGTATCGCGAGCGTACAAACTGCAAAAAAGAATAAAAAAAGAAAAATAAAACAAATACGTTTCGCTCATTCGCCTCGCATACTCTGACCCAATTATGTAAATTTTAACGATCACAGCTGCTGCGGAAGAATAAAACTGTACACTGGCGTTCTCCACGTATAATCTAGAAAAATGTACAACGCATAACAACGATCACGTGGCCGAGCAAACAGTTTCGAAGAAAAAAGAAGCTACTCCCTTTTTTCTTTTTCTCGCCTAAAGAGGCTCGCTTCGGTTCCAACGCGACAATACGCTTAATTCGTGAGGTGACTCGATCCCCGAGGCCGATCCGTTTTTAACTTACGATGCTTCGCAATGTCTTTGCCGAACCGGCTGCGCGCCTCGAGCCGCTTTCGAAAGTATGGAATGTGTTTTGCTTCTTTATGGTACATGGACAATATTCTGCGATACGATATCCTATTTACAACACTTACAAATCGTACCTATAACGCGACACGAACTCGAAGTCGGTCGCGCTCGTGTCTCGGTGTAACTCGAAAACGAACGTTCCACGCGTCCCTTTTCCTTTCGTTATGACGCAACATTTCTTTCTTTCTTTCTTTCTTTCGTTCGTTCGTTCGTGTTCGTTTATTTCCTTCGCAATTCCCTTCGGACGCGCGCGCTTCTTTCGACGATTTCGGCTACAATAGCAGTGGCGTAGTTAGATGCACGCTTTACGTTTTACGCGACCTTCTTCCATCCTCGATATCTCGATTTTTCTTCGAAAGAGATATAAACATCCCCGACTCCTTACAGGTTTTCGCAAATATCAGAAGATTCCGGTTCAGTCTTGTCGGAAAGAGACGGGCACGGTCGCGAGTCTAATACTCGTAAAATATTAATTTCCGAACGAATCGGCTCGTCGTACCGAAAAATAAAATAAAAATGGAATAAAAAATAACTCGGCAAAGATTTAAGAATAAGTTGTCTTGCATCTTATTCGGGATTGACGTTCGAATACCCGAAGGTTATATCAGGCTAACCGGCGCGCTACCTGATAATACCTGTTGCATCGTACAATTATTCGTTCAATTATCAATTTCGCGTCGTTTCATAAAATTTCCAACTACGTCACTGCGCACGAAACGGTTGAACCGTCTAACACTCGGACTTGTCCTCCTCGACCAATTGCTGCGTGTCTTTGCCCGAGTCGACGGCCGTAGGATCAAGTTCTCTCCTCTTCAGGTGCAACTGCGGTGGTTCTTTGTGCTGAACGCTGGATGGTTTCATTTCGGCAGGTAATTCGTACATGCTGCTGGCGCCGGTGCCGTTGGTGGCACCCGTTTCCGTATTCACCGCGTCGTACATCGGATTGCTAAAGTCTCGATTCTTGTTGCTCACGTCACCGAGGTTGTACTCGACGTCGAGGGGTTCCTGCACGATGCAACGACACGTCTTATTTTAATCGATACCGAACACGACGAAGCACGGGCAGGTTTCACCTACCGTTCTCTACCTACCATTCTTTCGTGAGCCGGCACACCGAATTCGACGTTGCTTCCTTGCCTGAAGGAGACGCTCTGAGCACCGGTTAAACCGCCAAGACCGCCGGGCTTACCGCTGCGAACAGAATCGAGTCTCGTTGATCGTACGGACGACCGAATCGAATCGCGGCTAGAAAATATACTTACAACGGTCGCTTTTTCAACACCATTATAACGGCGGCCGCTCCGAGAAGGACCAACACGGAAACAACCACGGGGATGACGATCGCGGCGGTGGTGTTACCCGACCTGACTCCTACCGTCGCTTCGCAAAACTCTCCGTGGAAGGGAACCGGGCAAGAACACTGTAACTCATTGTCCTCGGTTTCCTCGCATAATCCACCGTTTCTGCAAGGACAGATCCTCGGGGCCGGTAACGGCCTCTCGTTGGTCGCGTCGCAATGCCGCTCGTTCGAGTTCACCGACTCTCCCTGTTGCAGCGGACCGATGCTGTCTGGGCAGAGACATCTGCTGCCGCCGGGAATCGGAACACAGAGATGCGTGCACTGGTCCTCGTGACAGGAATTCCTCAACGAGCTATTATATCTCTGTTGATGGTACACCTTTACTCCCCCTGGACCGGCGGGTATGTTCTTGATCATAACTTCCGGCACGCCTCTGCCGAATTTGTCTTGTCTCATCAGTTCACCGGTTCGCCAGGTCGTCCAGTAGAGACTGCTTTCGAAAACGTCCAACGATACCGGATGGTGCAGAGCCTCGCCTTTCAGGATCACCTTCCTGTTCGAGCCATCCTGAAAAGGGTACGGAACGTTTACAAGGACCGCGCTAGAGATCCAGAGACACAAACACAATCCCTCGTCGATACGAGACGTACCTGCTCGATAGACTCGATCGTGTTGAGCTTTTTGTCGGCCCAGTAAACGACATGATTCATCGAGTAGTCGATGGCGAGCGCGATCGGTTGCTCGATTCGATCCGAAACCAGCTGCTTTCGTCTGTCGCCGTCCATCCAGGCGATCTCGATTTTCGGTTGATTCCCGGCGTCTGCCCAAATGGCGCGACCTCGTTCCGGATCCAACACGATCGCGGTCGGCAATTCTAATCCGACCGTCACCAAACTTCGCCGGTACCTACCGTCCGATTTCGAGACCATCACGCGACCGGGTTGCGTCGCTCCCGAGGTGTCCAATTCCGTCCAATACAGATTACCGGAGATCCAATCCACCGCCAAACTAGTCGGTAACGAGTCGCTCTTTATATTGAGATCCTGCGCGTATCCGATCTGCACTTGGCCACCCTTGGCGTTCACCATGTACGATCGCCTGATGGAATTGTCGGGACCGTCGATCCAGAACACATATTCCGCCCTCGGATCGAAGTCGACGGCCTGCACTCTCTTCTCGTTCGTGATAACTTCGATCTCTTCCTTGTCGCGAACGTGATACGCTCTTATTCCAGGGCCATTCGCGAACAGGATCATCGCGCTCGTATCGAGAGCTTTGCAGACGCCGCTTCGATTGTCCGACAGTTGAAAGCCTTGCCTACAGGAACAGGAATACGTGCCGTTCATGTTCGTGCAGATCTGAGAACACTGATGTTGACCCGTGGCGCATTCGTCGACGTCCTCGCAATGCTTTCTGTTGCTTTGCGAAATTATGTAACCGGAATAACAGGCACAAATGTAACCACCGTCGGTGATGTTGTGACAATAGTGCGAACAACCGCCTTTATTGCTCTCCAAACAGGGCTTATTGTGATCTGTGTAACGATAAAAAAATCGTATCGAAAAAAATTGAAAAACGAGAGCAGGGTAAGAGAGAGAGAGAGAGAGAGAGAGAGAGAGAGAGAGAGAGAGAGAGAATAGTCGTCGAGACACTTACGACAACCGAGCTCGTCCGAAGAGTCGCCGCAATCGTCGGCGAAATCGCACAGTTTCGATCTATCGACGCATTTCTTGTTTGCGCAGGTATACTCGGTGATAGGGTCGCAAGGACGAATTCGAGAGAAGCACATCGTCATATTGTTCTCGTCGGAGCCATCGCCGCAATTATCGATACCGTCGCACAATTGATACTTGGCAATGCATTTGTGATTGGCGCACTGGAATCTTCTGGTTGTATCGCACTTGAAGTTCGCTGAAAAGTTTTGTTCGTTCGATTGGACAGGGTTGTCGATAGGTTGGGCGAACAACCGATAAAGGTCGAAAATCGTACCACACATGTTGAAATTCTCGTCGGAACCGTCGCCGCAATCGTCGCTTCCGTCGCATACGTCCGTGAGGTAAACGCAAAGATTGTTGTCGCATTGGAATCTCGACTGCGGACAATACCTTCCACCGGGATACCTGGGCGGGCATCCGATCTCGTCGCTCATGTCTCGACAATCTCGCGTTCCGTCGCATCGTAAGTAGGATGCTATGCAGTGGCCGCTCGCGCATTGGAACGTGTAATTCTGTAACGGATAGAAAATTCGTATAATCCAAGTTGTTCGAAGAGGCATATCTCGTCAGGAATCGTCGTACTACCTTGCAGACGAACGTCTGGCATCCGTTTTCGTCGCTGTTATCGCCGCAATCGTCTTCGCTGTCGCATCTCCATCTAGAGGCAATACATTTGCCGTTGTCGCAACGGAACTCCGATTCCGAACATTCCCTGTAGCGGTCTTTGCAGATCGGTTCGGCCTCGTCGCTGCCGTCGCCGCAATCGTCGGCGAAATCGCAGAGCCATTGTTTCGGTACGCATCTGTTGTTCGCGCATTTGAAGTCCATGTCGGGATGACATTTCGGACAATTTTCGGGCAGTTCGTCGGAACCGTCTCGACAATCGTCTTTCCCGTCGCAGAACAACCATTTTGGGATACAACGGTAATTGGCGTGGCCCGGGCAACGTTGCCAGCCGGTCGTGCAATTTCTTTGACGACACATGTACGCCGGTTCGTCGCTGTCGTCGCCGCAATCGTTGTCGGAGTCGCACATCCACACCTTCTGAATGCATCTGCCGTTTTTGCAAGTGAACTCCGTGCTCGGATCGCACTGTCGGTTATCTGGGCCAAAAAACACCGTAATACGTATCGATGATTTGTCCGTGAGAGGACGGGCGTAAGTATGTATCTCGGTGAAGGATACTTACGACAAATAGCCGGATCCTCGTCGCTGCCGTCCTTGCAATCGGTGTCCCCGTCGCACTTCCAAGACTCATGGATGCAACGTCCGTTCGATTTGCACTTGAATTCTAGTTCGCCGCAATCCAACGCGCAGTGAGCCTCGTCGCTTTTGTCGCCGCAGTCGTCGGCGCCGTCGCAGACCGCCACGCTCGGTCTACAGTTACCGTTAGCGCACTGGAATACGCTCGGTCTACAAACGCGTGGCGGACAACTGGTCGGCTCGTCCGAACCATCCTTGCAATCCTTCTCGCCGTCGCATCTTTTGGAAAGGATAAAATTCGCAAATATACGTATGTATAATCCGTTATAAAGGGGAGAGGGATCGTTGGACGATCTCGGATACTCACTGCCAATACCAGGGTATGCACTTCTCGTCCGGAGGACCACAACGATGTTGGCCGGCGGTACAATTAGCTCTGCAAGTTTTACCATCCTTTTCGAGTACAAACTGATTCGGACATTTGCACTTGTACGACGTGACGCCTGGTTGTCCGTATCCTTCGAGCAAATAGGAACTCGCGGGTGGCGAGATCAGACAAAGATGAGAACATCCGCCGTTGTTTTTCATGCACGGATTATTATAAGGTAATTGCCGCAACGGATGATAGGCGTGAATGTCGTACGGCCTGTGAGTGGTGTTTCGAAGTATCCGTAAATTCGCTCCGGAGAACTTTTCCGCTCTGCTGATGGCCTTCAAGTTCCAATCCGTCCAGAATATGAAGTCATCGAATACGGTAATGGCGAAAACGTGTGGCACGGCGGCGCCGGTCAGGACCTTGCGCCTATTGTGACCCTCCAAATCAGCGAACGCTATGTAATCGAGATGAGCGTCCGCCCAGAAAATTCGATCGGTAAAGTAGTCGATGGTCAAAGCGTTCGGCCAGGCGATGTCGTCTTCCCAAGTGAGTATCCTGGTAAAGTTACTGCCGTCCATTCCCATCTTACCTATGTATGCCTACGCGCGAACATATACGAGAGGCGCGATCGTATTATCGTGAGCTTGTACCAATTTCGTAATTATCGGATCGCGTGACCGGACATAAAGAAAGGGGGGGGGGAGGGGCGGGGCGGGAGAGAGAGAGAGAGAGAAAGAGAGAGAGAGAGGAATTACTTGGTATGATCAGAGAGGAAAAATGATCGAATTACCTGAAGGTGCCACGATGTGAAGTACAAGTAACCGGTACCGGGATGTACGACAATAGCACGTGGATCCGCTATGCCGGTCAGCAGTGTCTTTCTGTTGGTTCCATCGAGTTCGGCAACGTCCAAATGTTTGGCGTGTCGATCGAGCCAATAAAGCTTCCGACCTACCCAGTCGATCGCTATTCCCTCCAAACCGAGACTGTCGTGTCTGATGATCGGTTCCCTCTCGCCTCCCGCGATAGGTGCTCTAAACGAGGATGAGGAAACGCGTTACAGAGGTCGAGTCCGATCGAACTCGTTCGAGATTCGAGAGGAGGAGAATCGTCGGTTAAAAAACTTGCCTAAAGATGGTTTTGGCGGTAACGTCGCAGAAATAGAGCATCTGCTCCGAGTAATCGGCATCCAAAGCGACAACGTTGATCAGGTCTTGATGCATCAAGCTATAGTTGCGAGCGTCTATGGACATGTTCCTGACGTAGTACTTGTTCGTGAATATGATCCAAGGCGCGATGTTGTCCCTTCTCTTGCAAGTATGCTCGTCGGAGGCCCGCTCGTACCAATAATGATTGCACTTGCAGTAAAAACTTCCCGGCGTGTTTTGGCACTGTTGACTGCACACCTGTGGCGTCTCCGCGCATTCGTCGATGTCCTCGCAAGCTTTACCGTCGTCCAACAACCTATAACCCGGATTACATTCGCAGTAGTAACTGGTCGGCGTGTCGACGCACTTGTGCGCGCACTGATTCGTCTCGACTCGAGCGCACTCGTCCACGTTGCAGTGTGCGGGCTCGTCGCTCTCGTCCGCGCAATCCACTTCCTTGTTGCAGACCAACTGCTGGTCGATACAGTTGCCGTTCGCGCACATGAACTCTCCGGGATTCGGACAGGTTGTGTTCTTTGCCTTGGACGCTAAACGATCGAACAGAGATAGATAATTAATTAATTAATTGATCGAAGAGCACGGAGAAAAAGCCGCGAGGAAACTAAATATGTAAAAGCGATCGACTCACGACATCCGTTCTCGTCCGAGTGATCGCCGCAGTCGTCCTGGCCGTCGCATCGGAACTGTTTCCTGATGCATTTGAAGTTGTGACAGGTGAACTCTTGCGCGGTGCAAGATTTGTATCTGGAGTTGCAGAATTTGCCTTCGTCGCTGCCGTCGCCGCAGTCGTTGTCGTGATCGCAGAGCCAATTTTGATTCAAGCAACGACCGTTGTCGCAGGTGAACTGGTTGTCGGCGCATGGAGTCGGCGTGGGACAGTGAAGCAAGGTGACGTTTTCGTCGGCGCCGTCGACGCAGTCCGGGTCCCCGTCGCACAGCCACTTCTTCGGTATACATTGGGCCCGGTTCCATACCTTGTTAGCGGTACAGGTAAACTCCACTTCCTCGTCGCATTTTCTGTCGTTGCACTGATGCCGTTCGTCCTCGTCGGAATGATCCAAACAGTCGTTGTCCCCGTCGCAGATATATATCCTGGGTATGCAGTTGCCGTTGTCGCAGGTGAACAGATCACCGAAGCAAGTTCGACCCTCCGACTGACAGTAGCCCGGCGGTTCGTCGCTGCCGTCCAAGCAATCGTCGTCGCCGTCGCAGTACCACGTGGCGGGTATGCATCTGTGATTCGGGCACCGGAAACTGCTCTGCGGGCAGGTTCTGAGGGCGCAATACAACGGATTCTCGTCGCTGTTGTCTCCGCAATCGTTGTCGCCGTCGCAGAGCCAGTAAGGCTCAACGCATATGTTGGTCTTCTCGCACTTGAGGTGATTGGGCGGGCATGTGGTGTTCCTCGGGCAGCGCTCGTGCGTCTCGTCGGACGTGACGTTGTCCTTGCACTCGTTTACGCCGTTGCATACCTGGGACTGAGGTATACATCGGTGATTGGCGCAAGTGAACTCGCCGGGCGCGCACGGTGGATAGACGCAGCCCTCCTCGTCGCTGCCGTCGCGGCAATCGTTCTCGTAGTCGCACTTCCACGTTTTGAATATACAACGACCGTTGTTGCACCTGAACTCGTTCGGGCTGCACGAGTGATAGGAACAGTAATTGGTATCCTCGTCGGAGCCGTCGCCGCAATCGTCGTCGCCGTCGCAGGCCCACATCCTCGATATGCATCGTCCGTTCCTGCAGGCGAACTTGCTCGAGTCGCAGGTGACGTTCTTCGGCACGCACATTCTGTCCTCGTTGACGAGTCGACTGTTGTCGTCGCACTTGCATTCGGCCGAGCCGTTTATACCAGGATGACAGGACTGGTCGCAACCGCCGTTCGATATGTTGCACGGGTTCACTTTGCACAGTTGTCTAGCCGCCGAATAGATGTGCAGATCCCTGGGCGAGTCTTCCAAACGTTTGACCAGCTCCACCTTGTTCGCGCCAGTGTGTTTCTCCGCTCGGTACACGCCCCTCAATTGCAAATCGGTCCAGTAAATGTGTTCCCGAAACACGGTTATAGCGAACGGGTATATAGTCGCGCTTACCAACACCTGACGATTCTTGCCGTCCAACTCGGAACGCTCGATCTTCTCCCTGACCGCGTCGGTCCAATAGAGCATACGATCCTCGTAATCGATCGCCAGTCCGCTCGGTTGAGAGAGATCCTTGTCGATGACGGCCTTCTTCAACGAGCCGGCCATCGTCGTGCGAAAGATCTTGCCGGACGTGCCGAAACGGCCCCAATCGGTAAAGTACAACGAGCCGTTGCAAGGATCCACCACGATGGCTCTCGGTCTGTCTACTCGGGCGATCATCACGAGATTCGAGCCGTCTATGTCCATCGCGTAGATGCTGTTGTTCGACGAATCGGTCCAATAAACCTTCTTCTGAGTCCAATCGTACGATATACCTTCCGGATTGATACCCTGGCTAATCAGCGTATGAATCTCGGAGGAGGACGGATTGTCAGCGTGCATCCAGGCGATCTTCGCCCACGGTCTGATCTGCGTGAACAGCAACTTTTTGTCCTGATAATCGAAATCGACGCCCACCACGTTCGTCAGATTGGCGACCGCGTTGAACGGTACGCTGGTGTTTTGCGGATCCAATCCGATACCCCTGATCTCCGTCTTGGTCGCGAACACCAGATACTCGTCGACGTTCTCGCAACTCTTGCCGTCCGTCGCTAATTTGCCGACGGCGCACTCGCACTTGAACGATGTCGGATTCTCTTTCGGCATGGCGAAACAAAGCTGTTGGCAGGCCGCGTTGCCGCCGCCTCGCGAGCAAGGATTACCGGGATCCGGCGGTTGTGCGTTCTGATCGAACACGACGATATCCCTCAATTTCGGCAGATTCGATCTGACCGTGATCGGTAGGCTGATGTTGTCGGCGCGTTTGCTCGCTTTGAACACCGAGGCCAAATTCCTGTCTACCCAGTAGACGTCGTTCTCGTAAATCGCTACGCCCATCGGGTTCGGCAAATTGCGTCTGATTATCTCGCGATTACCGCCGGTGTACGATACCTTCTGTATGGTGTCCTGTTTCGAGTCGACCCAGTAAACGTCGTGTGTAGCGAAATCGATGGTTATATCGCGGGGCGTGCTGATACCGGACGTCACGATAGGCACCCAGTTGCTACCGTCCAAGTGAGCTTTACCCAACCTCGGATACTGACCGTAATCGATCCAATAGAGGTATCGTTTGATCGGATTCACGGCCAACTCCCTCGGCGAGTCCGTGGTTTTCTTAACGAGCACTTTTCTGTTGGTGCCGTCCAGCTTGCACACCTCCACGTAGTTATCGTGCGGGAACACGTTGGTGAAATAAAGATTCTCGGCTACCCAGTCGATGGCCAGACCTCGGATACCGTTCGAGCCGATACCCTGCTTAACGACGTGCTGCAACTCGGTGCCGTTCGGTCTTACGCGAAAGACGCCGTTCCACGCCTCTCGACTGAACTCCACCCAGTAGATCCAGTTACCCGCGTAGTGAACGTCTACGTGGAGGATGTGGTGACCAAGACCGGATATCGGTACCATCGCCTCCTTCGCGTCCTTCAGGCTGTAACCCCTGGCCACGTCCAATTGAGTGACCACGGCGAAAGTTTTGAACGGCTCGCAGGCTGTGTCGCTTACTTTCCGATACTCCATGCCGCAGGCGCACACTCTCGTTCCACCGGAAGCTGGCAGACAGATTTGCTCGCATCCGCCGTTGTTGACGAAACACGGATGATCGCCGGTCACCCTCTTCTTATAAATGGTCAATGTCTTCAGCTCGGAGTCGTTGTCGATCAGGATGGTCGGATTACTGCCGTCCGGTAAGTCGACTCTCTCGATTTTGTCGTATCGCGGATCGAGAAGGTACAATCGAGACTCGTGCACGGCGAGAGCCTTCGGTAACGCGATGTTCTCGGACACGATCGTTCTTCTGTTTCGTCCGTCGGTCGATATCGCCATCACGAGAGCCGGATAGAGGGCGCTGAAGTAAATGGTCTTGCTGGGAATATCGATCGCGATCGCCTCCAGTCTCTCGACGTTGTCGACGAGTATCGTGGGATCGGTGCCGTCCATGTTCACCCGTCCGATCTTGGTCGGAATACCGAAACTACCGTCGTCTACCCAGAATATATGACCCTCCAACGGATCGACGCACATCGCCTTCGGTTTCGCTACCGATGTTCTGTTACCGTCGTTCGCGATCACTATCGTTCGATATCTGATCTTACCGTCCACCTTTATAGCCTCGATGTTCGAGGCGTATTTGTTCCCTATAAAGAGATTTCGTCCGAGCCAATCGAACGCCATCGCGGACGGAGCACCGACTATTCCGCTGTCGCCGGACGGATTCGGGAACTCGGTTCTGTTACCGCCATTGTACGGGCTCGTGTAAATCGTTCCGTTCTCGTCGTCGTTCTCCTTTGTCTGTAACCAATATATCGTTCGTTCCTTTCTGTCGTAGTCGACGAATTTCCCGGCCTCGACACCGACCACGGGCGTAATGTAACCGGTGTCGGTGCTGCCGGGCGTCAACGACACGTCGACGATCTGCGAGCCACGCAGCACCATCAAGTAAGGCGTTTCCTCCTCCGAGCATTGCCCGTTCGGTAACAATCGGAATCCTACTTGACACTTGCAACTGTATCCGGTCGGGCTCGTCGGCGAGAGGAGACAGAGATGAGCGCAACTGGCGTTCTCGCAGGGATTCGGGCTGATCGGCTGCAACACGGGATGATGAACGTGTATCGACAACGGCTGAGATATTAGATGCGACACCACCGTCTGATTCACGCCGTAGAACTTGTGCGCGGACAACACTCGATTCAATTGCCGGTCCGTCCAATACATCGTGTCCTCGAACAGCGTCAACGAATGAGGATGCAACAGATAATGAGAACCGGCCAACACCTGAATCCTTTTGCTGCCGTCGTACAGGCAAGTATCGATAAAGTCCAATTTGCTGTCGGCGAAATAGATCCTCTTGTTCGCTATGTCCAAAGCGAGACCGTTCGGCCAGTAAATCTTGGTGCTGATGATCGTCGACCTGTTCGTACCGTCCATACCGATCCTCTCGATCCGAGGATTTTCGCCCCAGTCTGTCCAGAACAACCATCTCGCACCGGGACTCGGATCCAAACACATGCCTCTCGGTTGCGTGATGTTCTCCTTAACGAGGATCATTCGATCGGCCCCGTTCTCTCTCGCCACCTCTATCGTGTTCAACTTCGAATCCAACCAATAGAGATTCTGACCGATCCAATCGTACGCGAGACCCTCGACCAGATCCAATCCGGTCAGAATAACGTCCTCGGGATCGCTACCTCTGTCCAGTCTCGATATTTTCTTCAATTTCATGTCGGACCAAAAGATCGTGCCCGTGTGCATGTTACTGACGGTCGCGACCACGTTCTCCACGTTAATTGGTACCCTCTCCAACGCCTGATCCTGCAAATCGGCCACCAGGATGGTGTGCCGGTTCGATATGATCAAGAAGGCCGCGCTGTGATTGAACGCTTTGCATGTGCGCTTGTCACCCTCGAGTGTGTAACCATCCACGCAGTTGCAATAATAGCTACCCTTCACGTTCACGCAGACCTGAGAACAACGGCCGGGTGGATCACATTCGTCCACGTCCTGACACGCGTAACCGTCCGCTCCTAGCTCCTCGCCCTCTGGACAAGTACACTGTCTGCCCAACGGCGTCTGTATGCACCCGTTGCTGCAATAACCACCGCGGTATTTGCACTCCGGGATATCGCAACCCGGTCCCTCGTCCGCGCCGTTCGGACAGTCGAATTTCCCGTCGCAGACGCTGCTCACGTTAACGCATCGGTCGGTCACGTTCGGACATTTCCATTGTTGTGAATCGCACTTGAATTCGGGCGCGGTGCAAGCGTGCAACTCGGTGTCCTCGTCGGATCCGTCGCCGCAGTCGTCCTTCCCGTCGCATATGTACGCCTTGAACACGCATTTTTCGTTCCGACACTTGAAAAATCCTGGCTGACAGTTTACTTGGCCGCAAGGAGTCGGCTCGTCGGACTTGTCCGGACAGTCGGCGGTGCCGTCGCAGTACCAACTCTTCGGTATACATATAGCCGAGCTGACGCATTGAAACTGTCTGTCGGTGTTGCACTGATCGGGAGCCAACGATGGACAACCGACCTCGTCGCTGCCGTCGTTACAGTCCGAGATACCGTCGCATTTGTACGAATCCAACACGCACATCTTCTGGTCGGCGCAAGTGAACTGAGTACTCAGACAAGTGACCGGTGGACAATCCATCTCGTCCTGTTGGTCGAAACAGTCATTATCGCCGTCGCACACCCACGATTGGGGAATACAGTGTCCCGATCGTGGACAGGTGAATTGGAAGAACGAGCAGGTTTTCGCCACGCAAAAATCACCCTCGTCCGAACTGTCCCCGCAATCGTTCTCCGAGTCGCACTTCCAAGTGTTTGGTATACACCTGAAATTCGCGCAGGCGAACTGATTCGCGCTGCACGATATGTTCGGGCAGCCGACTTCGTCGCTGTAGTCGCCGCAATCGTTGTCGGAGTCGCATCGGAAACTGATTGGCACGCATCTGCCTGACTTACATTGAAACTCGTTCGGGCCGCAGGTTGGTTTCGTGCAATTCTGCTCGTCGCTGTTGTCCAAACAGTCGTTCTCGCCGTCGCAGACCCACGTGTACGAGACGCATCTCTGATTGGCGCAGGTAAAGTCCAGCTTGTTCGGGCAAGCCTCTAACGGCGGTTCCGCTTCCGGATTGGGGGCGCACGTTCTCTCGTTCGGTTGTAAACGCTCGCCGTACGGACAACCGCAGACTCGCGTCAATCGCGCGGTACCGTATCTGTTCGTGTTGTTCTGGGGCACGGCGAAACAGAGTTTCTCGCAGCCGCCGTTGTTGATCGAGCAGGGATGATCCGGCGGCAAGGTCTGTATATCGCGACTGAACACCTTCACGCCGTACAAACGATTGGAGGCGGGTTCGCGAACCAGCACCGCCTCTTGTTCCCCGGTCTCTTTGTGCAATCGTATTATCGCGTCCAATCGCCAATCGGTTATGTACATCCACTCCTCGTGAATCACCATGGAAAACGGATGTCTGATCAGCCGCGAGTTCACCGTACGGACATCCGTGCCGTTCAGGTTCGAATGTTGCACGTGATCCAACAGCGCGTCGCACCAATACAATCTGTCCTTGGCGAAATCGATCGCCAGACCGTTCGGCCAGCCGAGCGTCAACTTTCTGAACACCATCAAATTCGAACCGTCAGTATGGGCTCTGCTGATATTCGCCGGCCGATCCCATTCCGAGAAGAATATGTATCCGTGATTCGGATGAATAACGATCGCTCGCGGTCGTTTCAGATTCTTCAGCAACGTTCGACGGTACGTCACGTTCTGCGTACTCAGCACGTTCAACGTACCTTTACGCGAATCGATGTAATAGAGATTCTTCGCGGCCCAATCGACCGCCAAACCCTCCACGCCCTCGTTCTGACTAGCCAAAACGATCTCGCGGCCCGTTCCGTTCTGATGGATCCGATAAATCACGTCCTGCAACACGTCGCTGTAATAAATGTATTGATCGTGCGCGTCGTAATCCAATCCAACGAATCTGGCTCGCCTCGAAACGACCGGCAAAATCGCGTCGCTGAACCCTTCCATCACCGGATCCAATACCCTGCCTTTGATGAACCTTTGCTGCGAATACATGAGAAACTCTTGGACCAAGTTGCAATTCCTTTGATCGCTCGACAATCTCCAGCCTATGTCGCAAGCGCATCGATAACCCAGTCGATTCTCTTGATCGCTGGCCGCGGTCACGATGCACATGTGCTGACAACCGCCGTTATTGTTCCCGCAAGGATTCGAAACCGACGGCTGAGTCAACGGATGCAACGCCTTTATACCCTTCGCGTCTCTCAACTTATAAATCGTCTGTATCGAATAGTCGCCCTCGGTCTTGTCGACGCTCATGATCGCTTGCTTCGTACCGTCCGTCCAATAGATCTTGTTCTCGAACAGCGTTAATCTGGTCGGCGACGGCGTGTGCGCTCCCCTCAGCACCATCACCCTGTTCCTACCAAAATAATCGGCCGTTTCTATATAATCGAGTTGAGAGTCGCACCAGAAAATCCGTCGGGCAATCACGTCGACGGCGATCCCGGATACTTTGTACGCTGCCTCGGAAACGACCGGGAACGCCACGGTCCCGTCCATGTTCGCTCTCAACACCTGTTTACTATCGGCCACGAACATCAAACCCACCGTAGGATCGAGTCCGATGTCCGTCGGATTCGTCAAGTTCGAGCCTAACGCGATACCGTGGTATCTTCCATCCAATTCGAACACGTCGATCTTTTGCACCACCGAGTCGACCACGTACAACTTCTCTCCTATCCAATCGACGGCGATGGCCACCGGTCCCCACGAACTTGCCAGAAATATGTCGACGTTCGAGCCGGTACCCTCGCCGCTCAACGGCTCGGAATGCACCTTCCTGGTTTTAACGTCGCTCCAAAACAGCAGATCCCTCGAATAGAGATAATCCACGCCGCTGGCACCGGTCGTGTTCGCGACGATGCTTCTCTCTTCGCCGTTCGCGGACATTCTCAAAACGGCGCGTTCCTGAGCGATCAACAGTTCGAGTTTCACACCGGGATGTTGAACCGCCCGACATTTGTTATATCCTTGCAGTACAAAGCCCGGAGCGCAACTGCAAATGTACCGACTTTCTGTATTCTCGCATAATTGCTCGCAGAAACCCCACTCGGAACACTCGTCACGATCTGTCGAATAAGTTGGTGTCTCTTAGCAATAACCTCTGTACATATACAGGGATCGCGTCCGATTATCGAATTTCTCCTCGTTTCGCAAAAACGTTACGAGAAGAGGAAAGACCATACATACGTACCGACGCACGTTCTCGAATCGTTCGCGAGAACCCATCCCGCAGGGCAATAACACACTCCTCCCGTGGGAGAGGCTCGACATTTGTACTGACATCGTAAGGTATTGCACATATTCGTTGCTGCGAACAAACATTAACATCTTGAGAAAATTGGCTCTCCCCTTGATCTCGGACTAATTCAATAACAGGCATCGTTTTCGTACGACCGATCTATCGTTACGTCGATCGATCGTAAACTATCTACTATTCGGAGACAAGTTTCGATTAATCGGATAACAAAGATGAAACGTACCTGTCCCTTAACGATCCTCTAAAACGTGATTATTGAAACAGAAAAGAATATACACGCTTTCTTTAATCGCGCGTTCGAATTTCAAATCCGTTATTTATTATAATTCGTACAACGAAGCAGATACTCGGGTCAACACTCACAACATGCAAAACCTTCGTCCGTTTCGTCTTCGCAGTCGGCCTTCCCGTCGCAAAGCTGAGAACGATCGATACAAAGAGGCTTGCCATCTTCCGTTCCCTTCGGACACATGAATTTGTTTCCAGGACAGGACGTGATCGTGCAGGACTTCTCGTCGGAGCCGTCGTGACAATCCTTGTATCCGTCACAGTGATACGACTTTGGTATACAAAGCGCGTTCGCGCAGCGAAATTGATTGATCGCGCATGGCTGAAAATCTGAAAATCCTCGAGCTTAGTTGCGATACTTTCTTTTTTCGGGTTACAAAGAAAGCGCGACAAAAGTAGAACGGACTATTAATCGCTCGATTCCGCTTTTACGCGAGTAACGCTACGTACCTAACCTACGCCCCACCCCGCTCCGTTATTCTTTCAGCGTTTCTAACGAGTTCTAACGTCTTATTTTTATATCTTGAGAGTATGTATATTCGTTTAGAAAGTACCGGAGGACGCGGTTCGCGCGTCAAGTTGGTCCTATCGCGGTGTTCCGGTTCAACGGTTACCCCGTGTTTCGATACGGCGAATCGTTCGGATATTTCGCTGGTCATCCACGCGGTATCCCGTACTCCGCGTAAGCGCGAGCCCCGCTAACGCGAACGTTCGATCGGACAGCGCGTCGTCTATGAGAGACGATCGAGATGTAGCGATCGAATCGAAAAAAAGAGAAAAAGGCACGGCCGATCGAGTCGCGAAATTTCTTAAGTCCAAGCATCTAACGAGGTCGGACTCGCGCGAAAACGGTAACGGAAACTCGAAACGTACTGCAATTCTCCTCGTCGCTGTTATCCTCGCAGTCGTCCTTATAATTACACCTGGCTGATTGATCTATACAACGTTGCGTGGAATTGCATCTGAATTGATCCAAACGACACGGTGGCCGGACGTTGATAGGGCATTTCTCTTCGTCCCGGCCGTTTCGACAGTCTAGGTATCCGTTGCACTTCTTCTCTTTTGGGATACAAAGCTCCGGCGTTGTGCCACCGCACCGGAAGTCGTCCGGCTGACATTTCCTGTAATCTGTTTAAAGGTTTCGTTGCTCGGTAACTTCTTTCGATATAAAATCTACCGTTATCTCGATTATATTTCGAACGATATTTCCATGTACGCGCGAAATTAACGAATAACTCACTGCAACCGGCTTCGTCGGTTCCATCGACGCAATCAACGGTCATGTCACACCTTTGATGAGGAGGTATACAATATGTCTTGTTAAAAATGTATTGGCCACAGGTGATCTGGCCAGCCTCGCAGTCGGGCGGTGCTATTAAATACAAATTAAATCGTTATTTCTATTACGCGCTCGATATCCATCCAACGTCTTTGCGTTAATCTTTTAACAACGTCGAAAGAAGAACGCGATCGGTACAGTATACGCGTATCGAATTCGTATAATTGGTAAGAAGCAATATAGACGATACTTACGACAAGATTGAAATTCATCTTCTGCCGTTTCGCAATCTTTTTGATAGTTACAAACCAAAGTAGCCGGTATACAGGTGCCATCGAGACATTTGTAGCTATTGTTACCGCACCCGCTACCGTCGGCTGCAAAAATACAATTATTTTTCACTCGTTGACAAGCGATACTGGGCGAATTCGAAATGTCGCATATTCTATTATTCGAAATAAAATTCGATTCGATATTCGCGATCGAGCTACATATGCGCATACAAACGGTTTATCGATTTGCAAATTTATCGAGTCCTCGTCGAAAGTTCGTCAGAATAACGACGGTGCTTGCATTATCTTGATAACGCGGTACGCCGTGTATACAATATTTCCGATCAAGAAACGATAATCAACAATTATAATAACGATCCGAAAGCAGAAAGATTAGCACGAACGAGAAATATTCGTGACCAGATGTATCGGTGTCGTGATAGGTGAAAGGTTCAACGAATGTTGGCAGCTCCGTCTCGAGATGTATACGATATCGAGAATCCCTTTTTCGACTAATCGAAAATGTCCGATTCGAGAAATTCGTCTCCGATTTTATTCGAGATTACGAACAACGAGAGATCCGTAAATCGATTCATCGAAATCATTAACAATACCCGATTAACTGTACCAGATAATTAAAAAAAAAAAAAAAAAAAAAAAAAGAAACGAAGAGCCACGTACCATGTACCAAATATATAGAACGGTACAGACTGGCACCGATTAGATCTCAGCGGAATCTAGCTAGAATCGCTTATCTAGCAGGTATATACCTAGCTGCCGTATATGAGCATCCTTTCAAGGATAACGTCAACAGGATGTTTAAGCCTTTCTCGTTCGATGACGTATCCTCAATAATATTGGCTCTCAACTACAGAAGCACAAGGACGCATCGATCCGCACCGAACATTGTCCCGGAATTCGAACGAAATCGTAGCCAAGACGAATTCTACCATAAAAGAACGGTACGAGGGAACTAATTAAATTGTTATTTATTTTTATCAAGAAATTGGCAACGTTGCACGACGAACGCCGTAAAACAAATTCCAAAGAGAAGATAAACGAAAGATAAGAAGCGTAAACATCTTTGTCCTATATCCACGCACGCTTTTCGAACATATTGTAATATTTCTCGTCACGGATTAAAGAAAAACGTGTCCTCTGTAATAAAACAGATGGTCCTTAAAGAGACAATCATTCGAACGAACGTCATCGGATGTAACACGTTACGTTTTATCAATATTTTATTCTTTCAATTCGGTACATATTCGGTAAATGTCTGCGTAGATCGTTGAGAAGATTCGCGATTTTTGAGATTCGCTCTCGACAATCCTGATCTTCAACGACCTTTTAGAGCTTTTTAAAATCTCCGTGTTCGAGTTTAATATACATAATTATATGTATGTACGTGGGTATACGTATATCGATTTAGTTTTACAATTAGTTGAAATCATTTTCGAGCAACAGCTAGAACATAATATCGTTGCACAGGTTGCGAATTTTCTCGTCCGTCCGTGGCCGCGCATCATGAACGGAGGTGCGCTCTGTGTCGTCGGCAAGAGAAACGGAGAAAGACAACGAACTAGTTAGAGCGAGACGCATCGAGAAAAGAGAGAAGAACGCGCGGGCCGATCGGGTGGGGGAGAGAGACGGAGTGCACCGTTCGTACCAGCCGGTGCGCCCTGGTACCAACGGCACACCGCGCCGTGTCGGTAGACTCGGCCAGACTCGTGTTAGCGAGACGCGATCAAGAGTCACGGAGAGTCACGGAGAGTCACGGAGAGTCACAGAGAGTCTAGGAGGGGAATCGGCCAGAGAGAAGTGCACTCGCCTACCTTCGTTTCTCGTCGCAATCTTTTCTGCACGATCCTCTCGCGACCTCCTCTAGCCAACAGACTCGCGATAGTGACTCTCCCCGTGAGAAAATGTTTCAGGCCATTTCGGATCGATCTATGGGATACACGCGTTTTTCGATAAACAATTTACCACCGTCCTCGTCGGATCTTGCCCGTTGCCCTAACTGTGCCGTGATCTTTCGTCGAATTAACTCACGACGATACGACTTTGGCTCGTCTACCGATCGAGTCACGGTACAGATTTTAGGTCAGCGAGCAGCTTCTGACGAGTACCGGATTCCGTATTTGGTCATCGCCAACGAAACAATTAATTATTCAATCTCTTCGAATAAATGAGATTCCACTATGTTTACTAGACCGCTACACCAGTTGGGCGCGTATGTAAGTACGTATGTACTTACTTACATATGTATATACAACGCGCGTGCATGAAACATTCGTTGCACTAACATTGCGAACGTAGTAAAACTCATGGGAATGTGCACATTCCTTGCTCATACAAGAGGATCTCGATTATTACAAATCACTTTCACCCATTGTTTCGTACGGTCGCGTATACGTAATTACGCGTCTAATCGCGGTGTAGTTACAACGAAATAACGCGTAGCCGTATCTTCGAAACACCTACGTGAACGTACCATTAAAATAGTCTTATATTCGGTAAGAACGTCTCGCGGTCCACCATGACCAAGCTACGGTCGTTTTTAAAATGCGATCGTGCCGCAGGTCGAAATCAGTTCGAGACTCCGATCCTGAAAACTACTCACGGACCGAACCAAAATGTTGTCTCGATAAAGAAACGGCGATACACGATCGTATAGCATAACAGCCTGTAATTCGCCTTTTAGACAGAATCAAAGAACGTTTAACGTCTAGTAACGGGTGACCGATAAATACAACCTTGTCCCGATTATTCGCGTCCAATCTAGATTCTACCGACAAAAGAACGATGACCCGAAAACTTTGTCTCGTCGAACATCGGAACGAGGTACGGCCTTAATTTCGCTCCGGTGTCTTCGACTGCCACAATTGCTCGAGGCATCGATGACCATCGGTGCTAATCGTATTACGTGTTCGAATCTGCTTAAAAGCAAAATTGGCCGGTTCTCGGAATTTTGCGTTGAAATTTTAAAAGACGACGCGTCGACAGAGATTCGACTTTTCTCAAAATTTGTCGAAATCGATATATTCCATTTTGTCGTTATTTATTCGATTAAATCAAGAAGCGCGAACTAATTTTATCTTAACGTCATTTAATTCCTACTATGTATCTAAGATTTCGTTCTTGCCAGAATCACGTACTTGGACGCGCGCGCATATTACCGCATATTTTACACGCGCGCACGCACACCCGACAGCTTGACCCTACTTTAATCAGTTTAACTTCGGTGATCCGCGTCTGAAACTTTGATCCGACTTTGACATTTTATGCGATCGGTATTTATTATTATGAACCTACGTTCACCGTTCGAATACAATTATTCGTCGACAATTCGAACATTCGAACGTTCGCGATATCGATGAATCCTTAATCGAGAAGCGAACAAATTCTATCACGAATAAGGGTGATTCTGATTCGTTAAAAAATAAGTTAATTTAAACAACGGACTAAAGCAATTTCACGAATTATGTATACGCGAGACCGAAATTAACGCGTTGCATTTTGGCAGGTCATCGTTCGTATATGTACATACGTAAGTACGTACATATGTATGTACGTACGTCGTGCCCATCGAATGACAAGATCGAAAATAAATAGGACCACGAAAAAGCTTGCCGGTATTTTTCGACAAAGAAATTTATGTACAGATCGGTTGCCGTAATACCTGTGCCTCTTTTCTTCGAACGGTCGGGCCGCATCGACGGGACAATTTGAAACTCGGCTTCGTCTATATCTAAATGGAAATACCGTGTCGTTTTATAGAAAGTGTACCCTTAAAGGCGCTACCGACAAATTCGTTCCTTCCGTAACTCTTATGCCCGTACGACTCTCCTGCAACAGAATTTCTTTTGTCCACGGTGAAACGACAACGGTAAAAAAAAAAAAACGTTTTTCCGCGTCTCGACGCTCTCTTGCCGCCGTTTAACTTTCAACGGTGGGTTCTGTGTGCGAGATTCAAGAGGAATAGATCGATTACGTTATTCATTGATCGAGTATCGAAACCATAGAATATTTCCTATAGACAGAAGTCGCGCCACTAACGCGTAGCTGGTTGTGAACGACGCTTAAGAAGCTCCCTTCACCCACGGTATTAATCGAGCATTCGTCTCTCTGTGGCCTTGTAGACACGTACTACAAGTACAGTAGGTACGAGTCCGGTTGAATGGTAAACCTATTTACGTGCGTCTCGATTGCTTGCCAGTCGGCATCGTTCGTTGATCCGGCTTGGTCAATTCGGTAGAAACAATCGGACAATGCATACGCGTCTCGATAAAACTCAACGAGGCTCTCGAGTTCGCTCGAACGCCTTCGTTACCTTTCTATCTTGCCTAAAACCGGGCATACATATTCTCCTCGGCTTTCCGAAGAGAATAGACGAGAAAAGTACGAAAATATCGAGTATACGGTTTCGCGTGACCGTGTAAATGTTTAAGCGTTCCACGGTAATTCTAATTAAGGAGAAAAAAGATATTCGATCGACCGGCACACACCGTAGATTCTGTTTCGTGTAATGAGGGCTTATTGTGTATGCTCGTTCCAATTCCAACCATCATAGCGCACCGTGGTGCACTTCCTTTCGTTAAAGTCGATTCCACTTTATAAAGCCAACGGTGTCGGTCTTCGATGCGCGCCGCACGTTTCTCATCTATAAAATGCGAACGGTGCGATGTCGCGTCGATATCTTTGCTCTAACGTTAGATATCTAAAGAGAAAAATGACATTTTACAAAAGAACGCTTTCGATCCGGTTTCGTACTTTCCACGGTCATCTTGCAAATATTTTATGTATGTATACCTTCCACGAATTATAGACAATGATCGTAAAAAACAAGTTTAGCAAAGTCAAAATAATCGATTTCATTCGCGTTCCTATAGAATAGAAAAATATCGAAAATTATAGAAATATCAATTTGTCAAATATATTGTATCGGTGTAACCATGTGTGATCGGTGTAACCCTCCTCCCCTCGACAACGTATCGCGATGAATGGGCTTGACCGTGTAGCGCGAGGGAACGTATAACAAGTATGTATGTATAAGTACTGGTACCTCACTCGAAACGTATACGAAGGATATACATACATACATACATAAGTACGTCGAAAGGCAGCTAACGCTGTTGCGAGGTGTAGTAACGTGGCCACAGTCATCATGGAGCATCGTCGTTCGTAAATTAGAAAGGCAATGATTCGACTGTGTCGCTAGGGTCGATCGAAGAAAAGCCAAGAATTTTAAATAGAGGCAATACGAGGCCCGGCATTCGTATTCTTTCTCGTTGATATTCTCTGATCGTGGCACGATGCGCCTTCGTAAAGGTTTTCAGGTCGTCCACCGCTATTCGCATTTACCATGTTACTGCTCGTTAAAGTTTAACGACTAAAGTTTTACCAACGATCACGGTCCGTTGTTAAAATTTCGCCCGTAAACTATTCGTATATTATAACTGTTATTACATTAAATTTGATTAACGTTAACGGTAAAAGGTACGATATCGTACCTTTCGCTGCGCGATAATTGCGTGTAATTCGCGTTCGGCAGATAATTACAGCGAGACAAGTTCGTTGCGAAGGATGACGCCAAATAACAAGTAAATTAGCCAGTTCGAATTATAATGGAAAACACGCGCGTTAAGATGAAGAATTTCTATTCGGTCAACGGCGATCCAGAACCGCTGGATTCGCGCTACATTCGTACTCTCTTGTAATCCGATGGGTGAAAGTTGCAGTTTCCCACGCGATCGACTTCTAGACGAATCAATGAAATCAAATCTCTGTACACCTTTGTCCTATCCTTCCACGCGCTTATCCGATTTACACCTGTTTACTCGTTAATCGTCTTCGTATTAACGTAAGTATCGGCTTCGCGAGAATATCGAATTCGAAATGTCCGCGCATCGATTGCGCGCCCGATGCGCATCCGATGCGCGTTCACGCATCTCGAGTTTTCATCGGCGACACGACGCACGAGCGATACGTTTCATCGTACAACCTTCTGATCGGTTTTATCGCGTTTATTTTGTGTATGTTATTAGCGATATGATGTATTTCTTGCAGAATACCGGAGTATACCCGATGGGATCGTGTTTCCCGAGCTTGAACGGTGTCTCGGTTCCAAAAGACCGATGACTGACGCTGGTATCGCGACACACAAACCGTGCTGTGGGGGACATACAAACAAAGAAATAACGACCGCGAGAAAGAGAAGCAAAAAGAGGAGAAAAGTATAGAGAAGGCAGAAGGAGAACGTAGAATCGGGGATGCATGGTCCCGCTATCCGGTCGGCCGCTAGGCCGAGTTCAATGAACCTCGGCCCGCCTACCGACTTTACCTGACAGCCTCGAACCTGCCAACCTGGCTAACTCGCGCCACACCAAAGGTAGCGATCGGTATATACATTTTGCCTACGACAGCTTCTCTGCGACGCTCGCTTCTATCCGTGACTCGCGCCTAACCACATTTTCGGTAACATAATTCATTTTTCGACACGGACCTTCCTTCGAAAATTCGTACGGGCGCGCAATCAACTACACGCACATCCGACACGGATACGATCTTCATAATCCGTCCGTTCGTCGATTCAATTATTTTCATCTTACGCTATATGTATACATATATTTCGATCTAGTATTGGCTCGATTTAAAAGCGTTAACTGCCACGAATAACTCCGTAGAGGAAAAATAGCAAAATCGCGAATTCGATTGCCAACCTATTAATCGCGATTAATAAAATGATTGCGCGTTACCGCTACGCGCTCAAGTTGAATGAGCGTGTGCGCGTTGAATGTTTTCGAACGAGAAGTAGGATAAAAAGAGAGGTTATGTTAGTCGATTAGTTATATCGATTACGACAAAATTCAACGTAAAGGACAAACGACTCTTTGATCGTCGTTGAGACTATAATAGCGCTTTATACTCCCGATTTTATACGAGGATGTAAGCGAAAATAATCGCGTACCAACGAATTGTTCAGAAACCGCTGAACTTGATCCACTGTAATACGGCGAACCTTTCACGACTTCGATCAAGTCCATCGACCTTGAACTGGAGGGATATAGGAAAAACCATCTTTAAAATAAACATCTAGATACTCGATACTTTTGCGTCTTTATCTATTGCACGAGCAACGTTTCAGGCACATACATATATTATTGCTTTTATAATTTGTTTTAATTGTATCGCGTCGTACGGCCGCGACCGCGTATATTATCGTCACGCGTCAAATCCGCGGCACAGCCAGGGATTACATTCAGTTACCTTTATTAACCGACTATCCATATTTACCGACACACTATGCAACCACTGCCGGTAATAACAATTTATGATCCGTACGTGCAAACACGTCTAACACCAACGGCTTGATTGTTGGATTTCAATTTCGGTATAACTTCCGTTCGACAATTTCATTCCGCTAACGTTTTATGTGTTTACATTATCCTTATGCGGTCCGCTGACTGAACAGAACGCTTCGAAACATAAAATTATTGTTGTTCGTCTAAGAAGATCGATATTCGAAATTGAAGAGTGCAACGCGGATACATACATACATGTATGTATCGATTAAACGATATTCCATCAAGTTGGACAATCGAAAAGTTCCGATGCGCGTGGTCTACGTTTCTTTTTCCTCGAGGTCAAAGGAAACGATGTTTCCTGAATACGAAAGAGGATAGCGGTAAATCGATGGAAAATTAAACCCGTGATCGTAGGAAAAATGTTAATCGTATCGTTCGGTAAATTTTGAACGGTAATTCGGGATACTATATCGAAAACATTTCAAACGAATAAATATATAATAAAAACCGACCGAAATAAGAATCTACTAAATAAGAGTCTACGTTTATACGGTACGTTACAACGGATATTAAAAGTAATTTATATCGTTCTATTTAGGTTATTATTGCGATCGCGGGTATCGAGGCTGGTAGATCCTCCTGTATGGTGCATGTGCAGTTATTAGTACGAGAAAAAGAAGTGGCACGAATCAGTGGGTCGATGAAACCCAAGAACCTTGCACTCGACAGTTGCCTGAGTTTGTAAGCTGATTCCTCGTTTCTTCTTCCAAAGAAGGAGAAAGTTATTCTTCTACCGTTTAACCGAGAGACTATTTGAACTTACATACTCCAAATTTTGATGCCTGTCGTGCGAGAAATTTAACGCGTATCTTACGTTTTGCTTCATTAACATTTACCGTTCTCGTCGTCGTCTTCTTCTTCTTCTTCTTCTTCTTCTTCTTTCTTTTACTTTCCGCTTTATCTTTTGTTTTGTTTTTTCATTGCCTGTGATCAACGACTAATAATATGAACTTTTTTCTTTTCCAGAAATACGTATTATATCATGGATCGATAATAGATTCGCTTCCTAAATATTTATTGGTCGTGAAAACTATTCAAATATTTTTTTTTTTTTTTTTTTTTTCCATTAATGCTTCAATGTCATCGCAGCAAGTGTTGCCGATTAACCGCGTCATATACACGACGAATTAAGTTCTCGTGAAAGATAAGACTCTCGGTCTTTAGCGTACTTGAAAAAAGCCGCAATATTAATAGACGCTTGGATAATCGATGCTGCATCGCAACTATGCTAACGCTCTATACACATAAGAAATCACGGAGATAAATTTAATGGTTGCTCGAATCTATCGATAAAATTATTTTACAAGTTCTCGTGTCTGAATTCTATATTTATATGTATACAGAGCCATAAAGATATCGAATTTTAGGAAACATACGACACACGGCTGTAATAATGTACATCCGAAATTGCAAAATTTTCTGACAGTCCAATTTCGAAATTTTACCACCGGCTATCGAATTGCAGATTTCTTATAACCGATAAATTACGAAATGTTATGGTCATCAATTTTTGACGTGTACGGTCATCGAATTTCTGAGACACGCGGTTACCATATTTTGAAATAATATTTCATGAGATATCAGCTTTATTTCTTTCTCGGCGACCTTAGCCATACAAATTAAATAGCATTAAGTATATATAAAGGAAAAAAAGAACTCTCGAATCTCGATGAATTTTCTAACAACTATTGCTTAACGGTAAGAACTAACGTAAGACTAACGTTTCTGCCTTTTTATTTCGAGGTTAAGCAAGAGTAACGTAACGATGAAAACTTTGATAAAATTCTATCTGGAACGTGGAGGAAGTACCATGGAATAGGAATCATCGAGAATTCGGAGCATTCTGCTGATCATGTTTACCACAAGTTCGAAAAACCGGTTTTCCTCTCACCATAAAACTTGGACCTGTGTGGATGGTGCATTAGACGCTCCGTGTTACGGTAGCTACCGATCGTATCGATCATTTGACTATTTCGAATCGAACATTGTATCGAATAGTAAGTACATTTAAAACATTTTTATTCGCCGTTACGATTTTAGTGACAATAAGAAGAAAGGAAAAACAGTAGAAACGATAACTCGGAGTTTAAGCGCAAATTGATATTAATTCGTCCGAATTCCTCTTAATAATCGTTCGGGAAGTCAAAGTAGCGCGATTATCTACGAATTATCTACTTTCTTAACGCAACTTTTCAAAAATTGACCAATCTATTTCAAATTCGTCCAAATACGACATATCCCCGATACGTTTCCCGTTAAGCTGGAAAAAAAAGCAAGATACGTTCGCGGCCGAACTTACAGAAACGAAAAAAAAATAAGAAGAAGATGAAGAAAGGGAATTTTCCATCGATTCGTTCTCGAAATAACCCGATCGGTTTACGCACAAACTAATCCCGCAGGTGAAACCGGTTCCGTAAAAATTGCGTGCGTGACATGGTGCGTTCGCCCGTGTTTATTTCGTTTGCCGCCACGATTCTCCGAGTGTTCGGTCGCGTCTCCTTCGAATCGATTAACGAATCAGCGAGAGCACGTCGAAACGTTCGGAAATCGTATACGATATCCTGCTCGCGGTTTATTCGAATCTACAACGTGTTTTCATGAATAATTAACCGAACGTAATTTCTCGCTTACTTAGTCGCTCCAATATTGAATTGGACGAACGCCATGCGCAAACAAGAAAAAATAACAACCAAAAACGATACGAAGCGCATTTAAATTACGACGTTACCGATTAAATTTTCTTCGCGACGCAGCGATGTTATTACAGATCGATACACATACTTACCCGTATACATGTATGTGTACAATATTCATGCATATACTACACCTATACACATGATCGGATTAATCTTCGATGAATGGGCACTTTAACAACAGACTAGTAAGCAGATTCGATCGGAATAGCGTTTTCTTGAAGACAAGTCGTAAGAGTTCTTTTACTATCCTATAATTTTACGAAGCCACCGTGATACGTTTCTAGTAATACGCCGATCGTTTCGTTCCTATCACCGTCTTAGTATATCGCTACTCCGTTCAAGTGAACTTAAGCGCTTTCGTGCTTTTATTTGCAATACGACAATGAAATATGTACCATAAAACTATCGAAAAAACAGATTTATTTGTTTCTTTTTAGTTCTTTTAAAGAATTGTTAAATATTCCGTGTCGGTCGTCCGAGCCAACCTGATCCCGTATCCACGGCATAATGATCGATTCTGGTAAATAACTGCATTGTGTGCTCGCAAGAAAGATGAACGGTAATTCGTTCACTGCTAAATTTAACTTCCTGTACCCGGAAAGGTCAACACTTTGCATTTTGCAACTGTTCACCTTCGAATCCCGAGGTCAGTTTTTATTGTTTTCTTTTTACCTGGTACATCGTTTGATATTCCAACTTAAAATAAGTAAGAACGAAACTTCTTTTCCCCTTCGGGGTAGGCTGTTTCATCGATATTCAACATTTGGTCGATCATTCTGCATAAACCAAGTATAAAAAATAATCATAATGGTTTGTATGTTTTCAAGAAGCGTATACCCATCGTTCATTTTTAACTCCTGCTGAATTTTAGAGCGCTACAGTATTAGAATCTCTCTAGTTATGCATATAAAAGAAAAGTCGGGCGACAGCGTGTGTAACGGTAAATTCTACTTCGTTCGTTAACTGCATTCCCATGCGAGGTGGGATTTTTGAAAAGTCGGACGTTGGACGAAAACCAAGCGATAAGTCGCACACCTAGCGGGAAGCAGAGAAAGCCAGTACCCAGCGGATGAAAAACCGATCTTGATCTCGACGTAGCTTGCCTCTTCTAACAGGGGAACGATCATTAGAATTTTCGGGATCCAGACAAAAACAAATCGATATTATTCCCCGAGACGATACAGATACAGGACGGAGTAAATTCGAACGCTAGAAAATTTGAATGTCCTTAAATCTGAATGAAGATTATAGCAGGGCCAGTTCTAAACGCGGCTACCCCCACTCGTTTGAAGCGTGAGATCTCGCAGAAGATGCCCCGTTTTCAACGGGGAGTATGATAAAGGCCTTCAAAGGGTTCGCCAAAACAATTTCGAGGACACACGGTTAAATCAGTAAAAATCATGGGAAAATCATTCAAATAAAAATCTACCGACAAAATCTGACAACGCGAACTATCTCGAACGAAACGTTCGAAGGAAAAGAAAAAGAAATTCAATTGTGCCTAGTTCACGAAAGCAAACAAATTTCTATTCCTCCGTTAGAACAAAGGCAAGCGAGAGTACACATCCAACTTCGTAGAATCAGTAATTAGCATGAATATACACGAAGCAGTAGAATTAACTAACGTTCAGCATTTCTTATTACAGTATTGTTCTGTTGTTTAACAAAAGGAAAATAACATACGGAGCTGCAATCAATTGTTTTCAACTACAGCATGCACGTATGGTAAGTACATACGTGTATATACTCCGATCGTTAGCCTCAACTTTCGCGATATTAAAATTCGATAAACGAACATGTAATCGACAAAATTTAACGATCGAACGATTCGGTATCCGATTAATTAATATCGTAAATCACTGACACACTTGCACGCAAACGTACATAAAGATTTTCTTCGAGCAGTTCTTTTTTAATATAGGTTGCATCCTCCATTCGAAAATTGCTCGTGGGACTAAATTCTGATTAAACGTTGCAGTTGCATTCCCTTACCTAATCTGACGGCGGCAATCTGTGCAATCCCGACTAACACTAGTATCAGCGGAAATCCGTCGAGGAGCGAGTACAAAGTTTTCGTCCCTAAAGTATTCCCGGAAGCGCGGGTATCACCAGCGAGGAGCGTGCGTGGCCGGCATGGCCCCGCAGCCACTGCCATCGCACTGTCCTTCTCACCGCACACCGTTCACTTCAATTTTTGTCTCCACTGTTTTGCCGGTACAACGATTCTCGAGGTATAATACTTCGACCGCGACGAAATGTTGTGTAGTTTCTTCCCCCGAGTTACACTTGGACCGAAGACCGGCGAGAATATACGAGAGGCAATGGGGTAACGATCGATGGTTTCAGGTGAGAATCGAAACGATGTTCTCGAGATGGATACTTGTTTCGAATGGAAATTGGTACGATTCAATGCATGTGTGCGGCTCTTTTCTTTTCTTTTTTTTTCGAATGTTTAGGGAATCACAAACGAGAACGTGTAATTGCCGGAAGGGAAGAAAGGAACGGAGAAAAAATGTAGGGGAAAGAACGCGAAAAGCATTAGAGGATCTTGAAATCAGTTCATAGCTCTCGCGAACAAGACATTCGTACCGCCGCGGTCAGCGAACGACTGGCTTTGAAGCGCGTACTTTACCGGATGGAGGTTCCTTACCGACACTCAATTTACGACGCATGCGCGTCGAAGGAGTTCTAAGGACCACCTGTGATGGCGAATCTTATACCGGAATAGTACATACGTTTAATACTCGCGATACGACACAAATGTCGAATACGACATAAGATCATTGAAATCAAATCACTGAAAACATACTAACCGATGAGAAACATAAATATCTTCTTCTTCTATTATCATCCGACAATAAGGATATTAAACTGTTAAAGCGAACATCGGTAGAAGGTATCTTAATCTTAGAATATCTCGTTAATTAACATTTACGATATAAAATTATTTTTATTTTTTCTATCATATACCGTTCTACGTATAATTTTTCTAATCTCTCGTAGTTTTTGGAGTTTGCAGCCTGAACGACGCGGCAAATTCTTTTATCCGTTCCTAGAAGGATGCCCAAGAAGCGAGTGTAAACACGAAATGATCGTACCTGACCCGAGATAGATGCTGTCCCTTAAAACTTTCATGGTACTTTCTGCGACCATAATAGACCTGAAACATTCCAGACCTTTACCTGCCTATGCGTTTCAGATTCGTCTACGGTAAAACGATATCAACCTGTACGTTTTAACCGGTTGTCGTCTCATATTGACGATCAGTTTACGTGTTCAAACAATTAATTTCTTCAATTACGATACAGTAAAACAATCGCAATTAGAAATATTTGATTAATCCGGATACTAAACTTTACAGAGTACATGTACGAAACATTTCAGATATATTCTTTTCATTGCCACGATATTCTCGTATATATATATTTAATTGAATTCGTTATTTAAAGGTAAAGAAACGCAGCTTTAAAAATAATGTTAATTTAAAAATGGAGGCATAATAATAGGTACAGTTATCAGAAATGGAAACGGCCTGGTTAAAAACGTCAAATTTACAAGAGGAACGAACAAAGTAAGAGTTATTAATTGATAGTAATCCATCGTATTCGAAGGAGAAATCCAATTTAAGAAAAAAACGATTAGTCTTCGTACAGAGACCGCTATTTATGAACGAAGCTGTATCGTTAACTCGTGCCACCCGTGCCCGGTGGTGCCGCTCGAGAGAACGACACGTTGCTGCCGACTCCTGCGTTTTCTCGCAAACACATTTATTAGTCGAAGCAAATGGCATAGCCTGTACTCGACCTTTCCTATTGTCCTTAAGATGAGCCATCTAATGTGGCACGTACCGACACACTTCCTTTTGCATTGAAAATTAAAATTAGTAATTATCTGGTTACATTCACGCGTTTAGTCGGTCTTTCGGAAATATTTATCGCGCGTAATAAAGCACACGTTTCGATTTTACTATTTAAAGAGAAAGTTTTAAAATTATGAACAAATATCTCTTTTTCTCTCTCTCTCTCTCTCTCTCTCCCTCTCCCTCTCTCTTCGTTACAGAACTTCCTGTCACGATAATTCGTAACGAAATCTGTCCCTCTTAACCAGTGTATGTTCATACATTTAATAAGAATACGGATCATCTATGTCTCCGATGCAACGTGTGTGTTCTTTCACCTGTTATTTCGCTATTCATTGGTTGCGCACCTTACGGCTGCAAGTTGAGCTACACAATAAAAGGTCTCTCTCTTCCTCTCGTTCTAACTCTGTTCCTCTGGGTATACAAGCACACGAGTCGTGACCTTGTGGCATTTGGTACCTGGTCGTACCAGTCGGCACACGACTCCGTCTGACGTGTAGTAATGGGCATGATTCGAATACTAAACCGCGCATTGCCAACTCATCCAAATTTTTTATTTCTGAATTTCTATGTAATTTCTTTCGATTTTCTGCTGATCCTTCTTGAGAAAATTATATTTACTCGTAGCAAATATGCACCTATTATACAATCGTTTGAAAATAGCGGACAAAGTTTCAGAACGAATGAGAGAGAGAGAGAGAGAGAGAGAGAGAGAGAGAGAAAGAGAGAGAGAGAGAGAGTATGATACGTAGCGCGACTACAGACTCATATATACGTATAAATAAGAAGAGATTCGGCATTTCATCTTGTTTTAGGCTCGATTTTAACGCTACTTACCAAATACCGACAATATTAATATTTTCTTTCGAATTTCTTTTATACTTTCAAATACGCGTGAATCTAATATGTGTATACATATATCGGTACTTAATCTTAACTAAAACTTCAACGTGTGAAAATATACTGGTATAATAATTGTATTGTAACAGTCACTTAGTCGTTATTATTGATGATTACTCGCTTTTACATAAATTGAAAATACATACTTTCGTATTCCTCTTTTTGTTTTGTTTTAAATACGTTACAAAGAGTTGAAGGATGTAGAAATATTTGTCTGATACGAGATGATTTTTGTTGTAAAAATCATACTATTTTAATACCATGTAAAAATAAAGTATGAAGCAGCACTTTAATAGAATATTTATAAGTAAGAAGAGTCAGAGACTAACTTCATGATTCTAAATAGAGTCTGTACATGTTTCGTAAATCCTTTCTTCAGCCAAAAATATGGGTAACTTGTAACATTCATTTATTTGCATATGTATATATACATCATGTGGCATCATACGTTTTTATCGGAAATTCTCGGCTGCGCCACTAACTAACTCGCTGCATACCTTTATGTCTGTTCGTGGAATACAATCAAATGTAGAAAACATTAAATACGTGATTTTATAAATTCTGTTGGTTACATAAATAACTGGCTGAACACGCAAATCACATTGTTAAATTACATCGTATAACAATCAACCAACAGCTTGAATGTACAACGTTCTAGATACGACAATTTTAAGCCATTGGTAGATATAAAAACAAAGAACTTAACGCAAAAGAGTTAACGATTTAAATACTTTAATCGATTATAAATATTTACGATACTTAGACATTACGGCACAATAATACAACAACCTATCTGCCTCTCTTTATCATGACTTTCAATTTGCAACCAGATAAAATACAATTGAAAAAATGATAATTTTAAATACCGTCAAGTCAATTCTTCGTTATACTTGACCATACACAACATCGAAAATTATAAATTGGTCCACGTCTCGTTTAAAACAAGAAGCAATAGTAAAAAATACAGGTACCGCTATACAGAAACGAAACGAAAAGTACACGTAAATTGCGTATCACATATTTTAAGTGATGCATAAAACTATTAATAAGTGCATTATAACAATGAAACCGAATAAAGGAAACTCCGACTGTCCACACCAAAGGTCCATGACCTCCATTTCATTGCAAAAACAATATTCTCTATTATGGAGTTTGTTGTCCCTATTATTTTTCTTTCTTTCTTTCTTCTCTTTTTATTTCTTTTAAGAGAAAAATTTTCCTACCTCGATACACTCCATACAGAGTCTCTATTTCACAAATAAGTAGAGAGTACAGAATATATTATCAGTCAGTGTTTACAAGGGGGGAAAAAAGTTGGAATCGAAGGTCGGTCCAAGCGCGGATTTGAAAGGTTAACGGAACATCTTTTCTCCTTCGTTTCTATGCCTCATTGATACGTCCACAGGACAGAGATTTATCGAATGTTCTGACCTTTCAAACTCGCGCTCAGACCGACGTTACTCAGCCGGGCATCTTACGACTCATGACACCCATTTCACAGGCAAACTGCTTCTGCTCGCGATCGAGCATCAAAGTTCTAGCGCTCAGAAACGAAAGATCAGGCAAACGATTTAATACTCTCGCTGTTTCCGGCTGGATCGGTACAACTCGACCGAACCTATCCAACACCACGTGTTCGGGACCCGATCTCTTGCTTACAGATTTGCCACGATACGTATCTCCTAAAGAAGATTTTTCAGCTGACACGTATTGCTTCTCGATCGTTACACTTTGCTTTTCGTTCGTTAAGAATTGTTTATCCGTGGGCAAGCACTGCTTTTCCGTTTGAACACTTCTCTGGCCACCTGTTGTGTTTCTCAATTTCTGTGCCGATTCCGAGTCTGTTTTTCTCTTCCACTCTGTCGCGCGAGGAGCCGGCAACGGTTCGATCATCCTTGAAGCCTGCGAACGCTTCTGCGGCTTCGGAGTATCAGCTTCCAATGTATCTACCGTCTCCACCTTGGAAATGGAGTTGCATCGTTCCCGATTAACATTCATTTCCGAGATATCTGTCGTACCGTAAATAGATCGATTTAGTAACGATAAAATTAAGCGTTCGAGAAAATACATAAGTCATGCAGAATGAACGTGTTACGTGTACTTTACAAAACTTAATCATATAGCACATCAATTACAAAGTGTAAGCTTAAGACTTACGGTGATTAGCAGGATTCCTTGCGCTACTCGATCGACGGTAGGATTCAGAATTGTTGGAGTTGTGGGATGTTAGTAAAGGATCAAAAGGACACAGAAAGTCCAGAGGCAGAAGAGCGGATAACCCACCACCTAGATTACATGATTTATCAAAGAATTTGCCCAGTGATCAGCACACCTTACATAGGAATCGCACAAGCGAACTAAACGACAAAACGAAAGAAAAATTCGTAATCCTAAAACACGGTGCTGTTCGTGTGTAAACGTACATACGTTCGGATACGCTTACAAAACATCTAATTTCAAATTTTTCTAATTACCTTGTAAAAGTGGCAACATAACGAACAACAAAAAATGATACGATAATGACAAACGCGTTTCGTACTTACTAGCTTCTAAAGGATTAACAAGCCCAGAACTATTCCAATCAAACTGAGCAGCAGGCACTTCCTAGAGGAGTTACATTATGATTAAATATAGGCATAACATACGCGTAATAAATATAATCTACTATTATATTATTCAAAAATCCAGTAGTAACAATATTCTCTTGTTACGGTTCGCATAAATATCGCAGCAATAAAACTATCGCATCGGTTAATAAATAATTGCAAAACTTACTTCTGAATTGGTTGAAGTTTGGGTTTTATTAACATTTGAAGTAGTGACTGATTGACTATCGGTTGTAGCTTTAATCGGCTCCAACGGAGTGAAACCGAGATTTGCAGCGAATCTGGGAACATTTGGATTCCACCTCGGGCCGAATAACTGAAATCCATTCAATATAATAATTCGTTACACCGACATTATCGCGCGCGAATAAACGATATTTACAATATTACGAGAATCAATGCCAAGGGAATTTAATAGCATTTTATTGCTGGTACTGTTTGCCCACTGATACGTCAAAGCGTTTGTTTCTTCAACATCTTTTATACTTTTCCAAATTTTATCCGTTTCATTTATCAGCGTCTGCACTTGAATCTCGTATTCGTTTACATCCAATGAAAACATTGTTGTTATTATATCTTCTATTTTATTAGATGCCTGCGAAAATATTAAAATTTCGATGAATTGAACATTAAATCGACAAAAGAAAACAAAATAACTAAAGCAATTTACATTCTTATTTTCTATCCGACAAATGGATTCTTTCAGATTAAACTGTTGTTGTTGTTGTTCCACCACGGGTGGTTCAAGAGCTGACTCGAAATCATTGAAATCGCCGAAATCATCATCGTCGTCGTTATCTTTATCAGGTACACTTGTTTCATCGACTTTGTTAAATTGCATTTCATCCGCGAAATTTGTAAAATCACCAAAATCATCGTCTACGCCCAATGCTTCTTTCTTCCTTTCGTCCGTTTCTAAAGTACAGTTTGAAAATTCTGACTCGAAAGTTTTCGTTGAAGTTTCAAACACAGGATCATACTTAAAATCGCCGATGTCTTCGCTGGAACAACCGGAAATGTTCGTTAAGGTACCGGATGATAAAAAATTATGTTCGACCTTATTACTTTCATTTTCGACGAAGTGCCGAAAGGCCTTCTCAACTTCATTTTTCGCTCGATGCATAGATAAAAACTCATTATTTGATTCGCCGGCGTTTAAAACTGTTTCATTATCAGACTGATGAAACACTGAATTCTCTGTATTTGTCAATTTCAAATTGTTCACCTTAAATTCAAAATCATTTTCTGTGTTAGGCACATCTTCGTTTTCTGTACAATGAATTTCTATATTTGACCGTTCAACCGAATGCTCGATTTTCAAATTTACATCCTTCTTATCGTCTATATCGATATCCTTACTCGAGGCATTCAAATGATTTGAAATATTTTCAGTTCCTGTCTTGTAATAATCCATATTGGAAACACCTGTAGATTCGTCATTGCTAGAAACCCAGTTCTGAGAATCTTCAAATTGCTCGTAGTCGTAAAAATCATCATCTATCGATTGCACCGTGTCAGGAGCTGCAGCTGGATCTCCTAAATCTAAACTTAAAGGTTCTATATCGTCTAAATTGTTCGGAGATGTTTCTTGTTCGCTCCCTCCGAAGCTACTACTCTCGCTGGTTAAATTAACTCTACCAAAAACACCTTTTTCCGTACTGTCCTCGCTACAATTGCCATTCACATTTTCCAAATTATCTCTTTTACGACGTGATTCATAAATATTTTCAACGTCCGCTTTCAATCTAATATCGCCTATGGTGTCATCTATTTTTTCAAGTATTAAAAACTCTTCTAGAACCGCCGGTTTCGCGGGAATGCTCGATCGTATGTTATCAACGATATCTATAACACCGTTCACTCTCGGCGAAGGATTCTGAGACGTTAACGGTGTTTTAATGGGCGTAATGAGTTTCTGCGGTGAATCCGATGACATGGATAACCCTAGAAAATGAATCCTTAAATTACGTTATCTAAAGTGAAACATTTATAAAATTTAAATGATATCAAATTAAGCAAAAAGATATTTTGCACATCAATTACCATCTATGCCTCCGGTTGTAAAATCTCCAAATTCATCTTCTTCGGAATCTCCAACATTATCCAAAGGCGGTGGCGTAGAACTAACCAACGGTGGAAATGCCATCCTTTGTCAATATTCTGAAACGTTTAGTATATTTTAAACAATAATAAACGATTCAAATAGTAGATGTATTCCAATTCGATGAATGAATATAGCACAAGACAAAATTAATTTGTTAAATTTTATAGAGGTTACTCTAATAGACATTCGATGAAAATTTACGTTATCCCTTAGATTTTCTAACAACAATTAAACCATATTCAACAAAGGTTGGAAACTTCGTTTTCTACAGCGATAAAACGCATATGTCTCATTTTTTTCAGGTTAGATATACCTAATTGACCACGAACGAAGACGTTACACAAATTAATTTAAAGATACACTAATTTACATTCAATTCATTGCCGTAAAATTGTTTATTATGTTGTCCGCGTTGTAAATAAACTGCTTAATAATCGTTTTAAAAGACGAGGTACAATCGGACATTAACTTACAAAGGAATTAATAGGTACGTGCAGCACCTTTCGAAAATGATTTTATCTGTAGCTTATCATGATTACGATTTTACTGAAATCGGTTTTCATCAATGGATGAAACCTTTATCAGTGACGATCGCAAATTGTTAAAAACGTAAGATTCGATGGTACGAATCACGAGACATCAGTTCTGTCACCTGTTCGGTACGTATGCATGTACTGATCCTGCGCACTTACCTGTCTACAGTTCATACGTATTTATAAAACTCGCGCATTTTTCAAACGATTCAAATTTCCACACGCTAAAAAAAAATGTTAACGCTTTCCTCTGATTCGGAAAATTATGAATCTTTTATTTACATCTTATTAAATTGATCACAACACTTTGAAAAATTATAAATAAGCGCATAAATACACAATCTATCTTAACATTTACAGATTATCTTATTTCAATTTATTTTGTATCTTCTTTAGCGGTATGCTGTGTACGCCTGTGTTTTCTCATGTCCCCTTTTTGTCTGAAGCACCTTCCGCAAACATCGCAAGAATGCGGTTTCTCTCCAGTATGAATTTTTATATGATTATTTAAAGCTTCAGTTCTTGTAAATGCTTTTTCACAATAATGGCATTTGTATCTGCGATCTCCTCTGTGGATTAGTCGATGTTGATAAAAAACAGACCCAGTTAAGAAAGCTTTGTTACAAACATCGCATTTAAATGGTCGTTCCCTAGTATGTTTCTTCCTTGTGTGATCCGCCAAATCTGGTTTTATCGTGAATCTTTGATCACAATACTCGCAGGCATACGGTTTTACACCCATGTGGAATCTTTTGTGTGTCCACATATGACTGGATTGGGTATAACTCTTACCACAGATATTACAAACGTACCTGCATAAACGAAATAATTAATAAAAGTGTTTCGCTTTAGTATAATAGTAGGACGAAACTCCGAACGTACGGCCTCAATCCGCTGTGTCTTCTTTTGTGCGCGTTCAAAGAATTCGCAGTTGGCAGAAGACTGCCGCAGATATCGCAAGGAAATTTAGAGCATCTATATTTTCCATGTTGCTTAAATTCTTCGATAGTTGCAAAAATGTTTCCACAAAGTTCACAAGCAAATTTCTTTTCACCTTTCTCTGATTTTCTAGGCACTGGTTGATGTCTCTTTTGCTTATGCTTGTACAGAAGAGACAATTCCTTAACGTCTCTATCACATATTTCACACAAGAACGCTACTAATACTTTGAATATTCTCGGATGTTCCTTCCAATGAAGGACAGCCTCTGCAAAGGACTTGAAACAAGAGTTGCAACGACTACAGAAATATGGTTGTTCAACCGTATGCGACTCCCTATGTTTTTTCAAATGATCCATATCCGCAAAGTGGCTGTTGCAAAATTCGCAATGATATAATTTCAGTACCTGTAATTCTTCGATAAAACTAATTTTTCCATCGTGACTCTTACAATGCTCATCCGCGCACTCGCAAGTTCCAAAAACTTCTCCGCAGTGAACGCACCTTTATATACAAAAAGAATTTGCTCTGTGTCGGTAAAATACCATAGAAAAATAAATACGTTACCTCCAAATTGTTTGACTATTTTCAAAAACAATGCTATGTCCAGCCACGTGTTTATTCAGTCTCGATTTTTGTGTGAAACTTTTTGAGCATTCGGGGCATTTGTACGGCTTTTCTGGAAGATGAGTTACTACATGCCGCTTCAAAGTGTATCTAAGCAAACAATAACATACAATTCCTACATTTACCGTTATTAACGGGATAGAAAAATCTAATCGATAAACAACGATATATACCCATCACAAAATCCTTTAGAACAAACCTCGCATACATGAGGTCTTGTTTTTCCATCTACGCAAACATGTTTCCTTAATCCTTCTTGATTTTCAAACAACTTTCCGCACTGCAAACAAGATACTCTACCATCTTTACAATGATATCTGAAAATACGATGTAACAAACAATACAAATCATAACATAATGGTCGTTATTATTCTAATAACAACAACTCTCTATATAATCAATACCTTTTATAATGGTAAAACAATTTTAGCTCTTTCCCAAAAGTAATTTTGCAAATTTCACAGTATAATGCTTTAGCATTTCTATGAAAATGTTGATGAAACTGCAATCGTTCTTCAAATGTAAAAGTAGCAAAGCAAATATCACATTTATACGGCTTAGAGGTACATTGCAAATTGGGTTTACATTTATGCTCGTCTAGAGTCTCTTTCGTATGATATAGATTCATGCAAGCTCCACATTTTAGATATTTTTGTTTGGTACCCAAGCAAAATAGTGTTACAGATTCATTTGAAAACTCTTTGTCGGCTTTGATCTCGTTTGGAATTTGTTCCTCGTCGCTGCTTTCGAGAATAATGTCACTGTCATATAATTCTACATCTGCTCGATTTTCTTTGTCCTCTTCGTACACCTTCATCCGCCCTTCTACACATAAAGGGCACGAATCACTATTTTCATGGGCATTTTCAGAATTCCGAGTGTTTGTAAAAGAATGTTTATCTTTTAAAATTTCAAAAAGAGTTTCTTCGGCCCTAATACATTGTGCATCGAATTCATTGCACCAAATAACCTTTTCTACGCACGTCGGACAAATCTGTTTTGGAAGAGGATCGGTTTTCTTTACCTAAAAGACACATATACGTACTACCAAGTTAAAAACTAAAATTCATTAAATATACATTAAAGTATTGAACAGGTCAAAGGAATCCTCTTTTAATATATTTTGCCTAAAATCGTTCAATAGATATATAAATTACATACTAATTACCTTGATGCTTAAGCATGTGTTTATTTTGTGTAACAGTCTCAAGGATTCGCCAAATTCAGAATAAATATAAATGGGATCAAGAGTTTCTCCAGCGCATAAACGACAGAACGATTTTAATTGATTTTGTTTCCCGGTATCAGGTGGTAATTCGAGAATTTCGTTCGACGATAGCGGTTCTTCCTGAGACCAAATAATTGATCCCTCGAAATCGTCAAGTTCATCTTCATGCTCGGTTAATGTGCTAACCGATTCTGCTTTTCTAATATTCATAGTATCAAACTATACGAATATGTAATTATCTGAAATTAATAAGAAAATAAATTATAAAAATAACAATACATCAACAATAATATCGATATATTATTTGAGATTTTAATTATTATTTGTTTACACGTGTAAAGATCCAAATATCTTGAACATTAAACATAGACTATAATTGTTCCATTTAATTTGAAATAGTTTTTTTTACTTACAATTCCATAAATTTCGTATCTATTTGTGTAATAATAAAAAAATATTGTTGTTGAATAACAACAGAAAAAAAAAGTCGTTTCGCTTCATGTTATTTTCGCAAGTAGATTGAATCGAAGAGTGCACCATCGAAAGTATTTCAGAGTAGTTTACCTCGTTCCTTGGAAATGAAAGGAGAATAATATTTTCATGGCAAACTAAACTTGAGTCTTCGTGTCGTCGAAAAAATTTGACAGAAAATCCACTTTTTGCGCTTAGCATTTCCAATAAACACGTTGTCAAGACAACCGAAACAAAAAGTAATCTCGAGAAAATGATTCGACTTGAAATTTATCGATAAGTGATATTTTTTTGCTTAAAATTTCCAAATAATTATATTTGAACACTATCCAAATTTTTACGAATAATGTATCGACATTACAGGATCAACTAGAAATGAAAAATTCATACATATTAGCGATAAAAGTCTATATTACGATATTAAAAATTATACAAAGAACATTATTTCTCGTACATCTAAAAGCTATTCTTCTTTAGCGAATATATTTTAAATATTTCTTTTGTTGTTAAACTTTTATTATATCAACATATTTGTCATTCATTGCTTCAAATTCCAATACGTTAAAATTTCTCTCTCTCTCTCTCTCTCTCTCTCTCTCTCTCTCTCTCTCTCTCTCTTTCTCTCTCACACACACGCACACACTCCCTCACTCACTCTGTTTTTCATGTGTTTTCCATAATATGAAGATGTCGACCATCTCAATCAATAAAAGCACATCCGCATTACAACAGAATTGATAAATTTATACAATAATAAAAATATTTATTAGAAAATCTTTAGTCGGATGTAACTTATAATTCCTTTATCTTTTGCAGCTGTTACGTTTCAAGATATCATTGCTTCATTTGTATAACATAATGTATATCATTTTTGACTCTGTGTTCCCGCAATCGTTTGCAATGTCGCAAAACAGTCAATAAATTTAATTTAATTTTGTTCAATTTTGACTTGGCATACTTCTCATAATCAACGGCAGTAAAAAAGTAAACATATTCTGAAACATAACGAATTTTATATTGTCATTGGCAAGAAGCGCTATCCCGACAAAATAATAAAAGAAAATCATTACCATTATTAGTACAAATGTCAAGTTCTTGTTTCTTATAATGTAAATAGAGATTTAAGTAACCTTGTTTCCTAGCATGAGCTTTTCCTTGTGATAAAAATGTATATTTTGATTTTAACACCTGATTTATACTGATTATCAAATTATTTAAAGTTTCTATAGATTGTCTTCCTATAATATATTTTGGAATCGTATCGAACTCCGCTTCTCTGATCAGGGGTATCATTGGACAAGCTTCGGGTTCATTGAATAAGATTTTTTTGCAATCTTTCTTCACAGACTTCTGATCCTCTGTGTCACTCTCAGTTATTATAGATGACTTTTTTACAAAGTCTTCTTCGGGAAACATGCTCATACATAATGAATTCTCGCTATTATGATAATCATAAATTAGTTTAGAAGATACATTACTCTCCATGTGAACGATCTTTTTACCTAATTCCTTTATAAGCAAGGACAATTCCTATTCAAAGATTTTATTAGATTTTTGTTCGAAGACAATATATAATGTATAACAAAGTAAAAAATTTTTAAAACTTACAATGCATTCGTTATTCTGTTCTTTCATTCCTTCCAATCTTTTTCTCATAATTTCAATGCCGTCATGCATTTGGGTAACTTCTCTGTACATTTTAAGAAACTCTTCTTTTATTGCATTTTTACCTGCATAAAAAAAGAATCTATAGGTTTATGAACAAAAATAAGTAATGCAGAAATTAAAAAAGTCATGTTCATAAACTATCATACTATTAATGAATATTGTGGCAGTTTCCAAATCTCGTAATTTTCTACACTGTCTTTCCAAAATTTCTTCCAAAGAACAAGAGGCTGTCATTTCAAAATTATAAAAACTTCTTCAGATATACATAAGCGTAATAAAAAATTGGTAAATCAATACTAGTTTTGTTCAAAACACTTTATAACAATTACATTACCGCAAATAATAACAAGTACCGATAAATAACGAAAAACAATATGCTTCATTAGATATTACGAGCAACGGTTACTTTCATCTTAAATCGTAAATTTTAAATTCAATCGGGCAGCGCTCATAGATGACGCGATTCGTAGCTTTACAAACTCTGTTCGATAAAGTCTATGGTGTGATTGTTCAAACCATAGAATATGTTGCGGGATACGCATTTAGATATACATGTTTTGGCACCACAAACGTCGTTAGAACCCTGCGCGTTAGTAACCAATCAGAATATACTTATACAGTAATGAATGAAAACTCGTCGTTCGTTATTACGGTACTCTTCCGAAATTCACACGAAAGTTTGATGTTCTTTGGTTACACGATACACCGGAAATATTTCATGGCTGCCAACTCATCGATATGTTGACGGTTCACTATTAAAACCTGCTATTGTTTAAAACTTTGTGCAAATATTTTTTAACGTAGTTTTAAGAAATTGCTTGAAAATGAGAAACGTAGTATTTCTTCTTGTGACATTAATTGCACACGCAAATTGTATTAAATTCTACCTTGAGCCAAATTCATTAAAATGTCTAAAGGAAGAAGTCCAAGCAAATGTTCTGGTTGCCGGAGAATATGAAGTTTCAGTTACCCCAGCTGTTAAAACTGAATACATTGTAAGTTCCAATGTTCCCGTTAACACTTGAATTATATTTATATATCGTAACATTTGAAGATAATATTTTTTTAACCTCTTCTTGCATCTTGTCGTTTGTTCTCTTAAAGCAATGTGCGATTTTATCCAATAGATTGAAAATGAAGATCATTGTTTCAGTATGACCTGTTGTTTTATTTAATATCGCGTTATATACATTGATTTCCATGCTGCACAAATCAAATACCATGGTGCTCTTAACAATCACAGTGTGTATGGGTATAACTTGTTGATTGATCCTTAAGCATTATCAAGACAGCAGGGACACTGTGTCAATCGATGTATCAAAAAATAAAAATCATAGGATGTTTAAAACAATATACTCTTTGTTTTATAGCCTCTGTTTTTTATTTATAAATTAACACATATTTATTATAATTTGATAGATAAAAGATTCCAAGGGACATATTCTATCAAGGAAAGACGATATACCTCATGGAAAAATGTTAAAATTTTCATTCGTTACCGAAACGTATGATACGTTTGAAATTTGCTTTATGGCATATGCTATACAACCATCTTTTGCTGGCAGTACGTACACATGTATTTTAATAGCTATTTAGCTTCCAATAAATACATCTGTAGCTTTATCATTTATTATGTCTCGAATCATATTTGTCATAATGTTTCAGATATCAAACAGATTAAACAAGAAGTTCACTTAGTCACAAAGCGTGGAATAGAAGCAAAGAATTATGAAGGAGTAAGCTCTTTACCCATTTTCAATAATTGAGCCTTTTAAATTCTGTTAATGATAAATCGTGTTCTAAAGCAAACGTTTCTTTTATGCAATCATTGCCATTCGAGATTATTTTATCATTGACAGAATGTATGTGGAATAAAAACAGCTGGAATTGTTCACAAAATTTCATCTATTTTCTTTTTTCTGTATGTGACTTGTATGGACGAGCAGTTGGTAACGTAGTGAGATTGGTTTACGATTGATTAATAGATGCCATCGATACAGCTTTTAATAACATGAGTTTTAGCATGATGTAGCATAAGAGAAATTTTGTGTTTATGAGTTATACTTACATTTTCGTATACTTTTACAACTATTTGTAACACTTTAATCTTTCTTTTTCTTTGGATTTTGAGAAACATAACATTTCAAAAATATTTAACATTCTATTAGAATGGAAATATTTGATTTTAAAAACTTTGATCGATTTATTCTAAATTAAAAATTTAAACATACGCAATGATAGAATAGTTGAACATATTTGATTTTGTGTAATAACAGATAGGCGAAGCTGCAAAACTGAAACCATCCGAGGTCGAACTAAAACGTTTAGAGGATTTATCCGAAGCGATCGTTCAAGACTTTGCGCGAATGCGAAAAAATGAGGAAGAAATGAGAGATACTAACGGTAAGAATCAGGGTATAATTCTTTTTTTATTTTCCTTCGGAAATTAAATCTTACAAACATATACGTTTTTCGAATAAGTTCAGACTCTACTTAAAATAAATATATATGTTTTAGATTATTTGTAGTATTTACAATACCGAATATACTTTTCTTGACTTTCAGAGGCAACAAATACCCGTGTATTGTACTTCAGTATATTCTCCATGTGTTGGCTCTTTGTACTTTCCACTTGGCAAGTTTTCTACTTAAGACGTTTCTTCAAGACAAAGAAGCTGATAGAGTGAATGATACTAGGAAATAATGGAAATTATCAAATTTACAATTTTTACTCCTAAACAGTTTTACTGTTCTTTCATTTTATATAAATCATAAATTATATATTATTCGAATCATGGGAAAAGAGATTTATGACAAGAAAATTTGATAGGAAATAATTTCTTTTTTAGTAAAACAGTCAGTGTAGGTTGTTCAATCACTAATTATCGATAAGAGTAAATTGTATTTGTATTCGATTTAAGAAATTGATAATAAATACCGATATATTTTAAGGCGGATAATCAGTTCAGTAAAATTATAATCGTTGACTTGTAACATTGGTGCGTTTATTGAAATAAACTATCTCATTCTTCACTATAAATGAATAACAATTAAGTCTATGAGGGGAGAATTTGAACATTTAAAATTATTTTCGAGTTCGATTTATTACGATTCGGTATAAACGAATATGGCGGCTTCATAAACATAACCTATAAAATATCATGGTAGAATTGCGTTAGCAAAAAATTTCATCGAGCTTTGTCATACAATTAGAAATTAAAAATGCAAGAAACGTCGAGTACAGTGAATAGCGTCATTAATAATCGAAATCGAGATTGTTTTGGATGTAGAATTTTTAGTGGTTTTGGTCTTATAGGTTCTGGTTTATATGTTTCTTATCATTCAAAAAAATTTCAAAAGAATATTGGAAAATCTATAATGTATTCAATTGGAAGTGGTAATTTATTTCTTTTTCTTCTTATACAAAAATTATTAATATCTAAACAATATGTGGTTTACGCAAAGATTTTGCTCAGTTTAATATTTTCCAGCATTGATACTCCTTGGCACTGCTCGAGTTTTGGATTTACCACCGTTTCGTGATCAATTCAATCATGGATAATCGTAGATGTACATTTAATACATAAGCATTGTAACAACTTTTTCATCAACTAGTTACTTTGATACATCTTCAATTGTATTTCAATGAAATCGATGTTCTTAACAAGAAATACAAGGTATAAAAACAATATTACTTTGTTTGTACCAATGGCATTAAGAATTCTGCTCTATATATATATATATATATATATATATATATATATATTTAATAAATTAATAATTTTTTGGAAAAGGTATTTATTTGCATAGTGATTTTTAAGATCTATAAATATAAAGCTGTATTTTTCATTTAGCGAATAAAATCTATTTACAAATAATCAAAAGCACATGAACATTTTTAATTGACAATAAAACATACAGTTCTGTAGACATTTATTGCATTGATCGATCATACAAATATTGATTGTGTTTGTCTTATAACTATATTCTACTATCGTCTAACTTTTTAAAACTTCTATTCAATTTTAACAAACAGAAATTGCTTACACTTATCTCTTTGATAGGTATTTCACTGTATAATATGGTTTTAAAAGTCGATAGAAAATTAGTAAAAAAGAGATTAAAATATGTTTTTGCCGCAAATTGAGCGTCAGTGCAATGCGTCGCTGTATAATTTTGTCAAGAGAATGCAGTAAATCGATATATATTAAATTAATCTTCATGGATAAAATCATCCATAACACTTAATTATGGGCAGTGCACAGATATCTGGCAGTCTTGTTTATCGTTTGCACGGTTTATTGTTTGTATTTACACTTCTATAATCGGTATTTGCTCGTTGGCGACTGACGGCTTAGAAGACAATGGTCTCAGTGCCGCCGAATGACAAACAAAACCTGTTATTCTAATAAACAACTTGCATTCAATAGACGATTATTTCGCACGATAAGAAACCGAACGAAAATTCTTCAATGATGCATCACAGATGCACACACATTGTCTCGTATGATAAATATTTCGATAAGCGATGTTTCGAAACTCTTGACGCCGCAATAAGTCTCAATGAATACAGCAGTATTTATTCGATCTTTCATGTTATTAACCGCGCATATAATCTAACAGATACAGAGGTATATAACTGAATCGATAATGGGATTTTAAAATCACACATGCATAATTTGTTGCATAAAAACAAAGATTTTTTTATTTTCTTTTTTTAGTACAACACATATCGTATGGCATTACGATATTAATAATGAGTAATCAGCAATGAAACGAATATTAATTCCAGCGATTTATGCAATTTCAACTGTTTCAGAGATTTATCATTGCTCGTATTCAGCATCCTGTAAAAGAAACAGTAACAATTATGACGAATTTTATTCCGATAAATAACAAAAAAAAATTATATTTGAACACGAATAGAAATGCAACTTACGTATTTCATGTACGACAAGAAGATATCATAGATCATTGTCATAAAGTTAGTATACAGTACTCGATAATGCAGAGGAACGAAAAGAAAATTTACGCATTGAGCGGGAGGCCAAAAGCAGCAATCGACCTTGCAAAAAGTATAACGGATATGGATAAAGGAGGAATTTTATTAATTTTCCACAAAATAAAATCCATTACATACCTTCCACGTATCGTACAATTTCTCTTTTAGTTCCTTGTATATTTCTTCGATTTTGCGATGTTCTAACACACCCAAACCGACGAAAAATATGCCCAAGCAGGTAGGACTCGCGATCGTTTGATCGAGACACATCTTTTTAACAACGGTTAGAGCGTTCTTGCCAGGGAACATTTTATCTAACATCATGTAGAACCAATGATGGAACGGACCTTGAATTAAACCCACGGCTGTCATGTTTCTAGTTCGCATATAATTGTGTGTGTACTTTGAAATATTGTTGAACTCTTCTCGCTGTTCATCATCCGGCGATGCCGCCATCACGCGAGTTCTGCTCGACAAGTTTTCATTGCCTTTGTTCCAGTGTTCACGACATTGTTGGATCATGTCTGCCCCTGCCATCATCAAACCACAACTAACAGTGTTCGTGACCAAGAGGTACTTGCCTACAAATATCAGACGTTCATTAATAATCCTTTATTCGGCGAATATAATTGCTTACCGGCAATAGAACGTTTCATTTTATTATCCCTAATATACGTTTAACAATTGAAAATTCTTATCAGTAGTAGTATTTGACGGTAGGAAATTTTGTATACAAACCAAATAATTTCTTCACAACAGTCATTTGTAGAAAATGACCTTCAGGCGCACTTGATGATACTTGAAAATTGTCCAACTTCAAAAATATTTTATTTTTATCTCGCAAACTTCACTTTCTGTATCTGTTTGTGATTCTTCGAACTTTCTTAATTTCGTTTATTACAGACGCTATATAATCATACGGTTGTTCTTGATTTTTTGATGTTTGTGCAGGCGGAATGTTGGTTGAACACGATCCCGTAACATACCGTTTTTCTTAACTAAAGAGCGATTGTCTCTTAAATGAATTTTAAGAGCCAATATAAGGTATCATTTTGCATTACAAATTTGCGAGTTACTGAACAAAAATAGACGGAACGAAGGTAATTATATGATCGGATACAATCGAAAGTTCCGCCGCGTTTGCGCAGAGTACAATCCCCTCTTTCAATAATTTGTACATCTTTATATGTATATATGTATGTATATACGTATTTTTTACTCAATACATTGATAAAATATTAACGATATAGTTGGTAAATCGCTGTTCATTTGCACCTGCACGAATTTCTTTCATTCTATCGATTAAAAATTAATTATGCCAGGTTTACTTTGAAACAAAACAGACTGTGCTTTTGAATTTTTCAAACTATTTTATTCGTAGTCAAAATTGCGTAGATACATAATAGAATCACAAGATGTTAGATTACTTAGTCTGAACTGATTTAGGTTTTGGCAAACCCTCTCTGAATCCATTTCTGAAAAAATATGGAGAATCACGATAAAAACAAAAGATTTAATCTTAACTTTAAAAATATTTTTTTTTCCAACAAGATCTTGTTCAAGTAAATTTTTATGGATGGCAGACTCAATCTACTATACATGTCATTGTTATTTGTAACAAAACTTACTTGAATTTCCTACGAACAATCTTCAAGTAACGCATACGACCGGTGCCAGTGGTTTTCCTCCTCTTCGCTTTTATGGACCAATTATCTGAAATTTACGTTATTCATTTACATTATTATTTAAAAATACACCAAATTTCTCATGTACATAAACATTTAAATCATTTTTGATAAACATATAGATCCAAGTCACATAGGACAATTACTTGCAAACTAAATGTTAGATCTCTACCGATGACCATTGTCGGTTAAAAAATCTTTAAAAATATGTTACGAATTTACTTACATGATCGCATTTTTTTTTGTGGATAACCACACTGAGCACATTGCGACTTCTGAATGTGATACGAACTACGACCACATCGTCTACACAATGTGTGTGTCTTATTCCGCCGCTTTCCGAAACTTGATGTACCCTTCGTCTGTGAACACGAAAAGATTATGAAATTTCAAGTTTAGTAGATTGTCATTATACTAGCAATAATACGTAAAAGTGAAATAACAAACTAAATATAGTCAACGACTAATGTTACACTGTTCACGTATTGCGTCAAACTGTTCTCATTTTTCATATAACCCCAAAATATCGTATAAGATTAATATACATTTATTCCGATTATTTACACCACAACTATTATTTTATCTAATTTTCAAAAGACTCGATAACTAATTCTTAACTCATCTGGATCAATAAATTTTAATGATTACTTCGATATAAACAGATTTTAATTTCTTCAACGCGCGCTTACCATTTCATTCAACGGACCGATACAGAAAGAGGCGTCAAGTTCTGTTCCGAAACCACACGTTCCTCCGTTCAAATTGATCCGGGTTAATCATAACCTCAATGCATGATAATATTTATGTATACTTATTACACGTATAAATATATAGCTAATTGTTATTTCAAAGGTTAATGATCAAAACAAACTTTTTTGGATTTCATATGATTGTATTTTAAAAATATTCACACGTTTTCGATTATAAAATTATTGACTTTCAAAATGAAACAGTTTTTAAATAAAAATTAAATATCGTTTTATAAAAGAGATGCCTGGGTTTATAAAATTATTCTTTATTTAAGCAACTAATTCGTCTATATTGTTCTAAGCGATTAAATTTCTATAAGCTTATCCGGATCCGTAAGAACTTCACGAGAATGTTGACTTCCAGCCGTTACGGTGTGCTGCGGGCCAACAATGCAATCTTTTAATTCTGTACCTTCTTCTATAAAGCACCAATTGCATAATATGCAGTTCTGTATTACACACCTATAAACATTTATCCTAATAAAAAAGACGTTGTATCTTGGAATGTAAAACATAATTAATTTGACATACCCTTGCTTAATTGTTACATTTTCCATTATAGTGCTGTGAGATACTCTCGTTTTAGGGTCAATAACCGTGTTTGGTCCAAAGTGACTTTCTTTCAAAGAGGTTTTTTCAGAAATCATACAATTATCATCTATATCGCAACCTTGTATCTGTGTACTATGTACAGTAGCCGTGGCTGAAATGTTCCTTAAACGAGATTGTACACTGTTCTCAACGTTCCACCATTCAGATATCTGAAAAGCGTTTCCTTAATTTATCTCTTTCGTTCGAAGCTCTTTAATTGTACCAAATATTTTCTTCCGCGTTTACCTTGGTATTAATAAAATGATACATTTGTATCGTGTTTGCTCTTAAACCAAATTTCCCATTACCGATATAAGCGTAGCATCTAATTATGTCACCGTTATATCCATCCTCTAAATCGGTACTCCGATCGTTATATGCTGACATTTTCCTAATCAACTCGTCCAGTGATTTCTCAACCGCGAACCGATAAATGTCTTCTTTCAAGTTTACTTGTACCAACGAAGTGTTCTTATCATCCACGCATTGTTTAGGAGGCTTAGAATGTTGTTTTCTAACAATATACGGCAGAACTTCGCCTTTCAGTGTAGTTAAGTTTCTACGAAAAGAGTAACACTATAGTTACATACAAAAACATATTTTTCTACACTGTACTACTTACTTATTATGCATCAAAAAGTCTAAAACCCATCGCCTGATGACATATAAATGAGCATCCATTAATTTCGAATGAAGAGTAAAATTTGGATGTCTTTTAAGAAGAGTTTGCGAAATATTTATAGTTTCTTCGAAATCTGAACCAGAGGCTAAAAAAACCAAACGTCCTGTTTCGTTATCTATACCGATCAAATCGGTCTCTGGCTTTTGCTTATTTTTAGGGCCCGGAGTTATAAAATCATCTGGCACCTTGGGAGTAGGTAGCAACAACGCAGTGATACTAGCATTGTGTTTTCTATATAGATTTAATACCTCGGATATATCAACGTCGGCAATTAAATCACAGGAGATTACCAAAAAGTCTGTGTAAATTTTTTCATGGATCAGTCTAATAGAATCTGCGGTACCAAGCTCTTCCGCATCTTCAACAGAAGCAATATCCACCTTAATTTTTAAATTCAACTTATTTATAGACGATAGCACACTATTTTCCATATTTTCAGATACAACGACAATGGCTTCCTTAAAGCCACTGTTTTCCAATAACTGAAGCGGATACCAAATCATTGGCACATTTCCAATCGGTAACAAACATTTATGTTTTCCATGAGTAAGTTCCGTCATACGAGATCCTCCTCCACCAGCAAGTACAATCGCTTGAAATTCTTTGTAAGGAAACATTCTTTGTATTCGCTGCAATAAAAAGATAATAAAACTTAAAGATAATAATGTAAGTGTTTCAAATAATGTAAATATTAATAATATTTCACGCCACAAGTTCGAAGTTCGTTTATAACAACATTTACAGAAACGCAATAAAAAAAAATGTTCTCTTATCAATATTATTTCTTTAACCTCCTAATGACAGATGTTCTATATATTTTGCAGCAACGTGTCGATGCCCGTATAGCTTTATACAGGTTACATCAAATTATAGTTTTCACACATTAACGATGGTGATCTCAATAAAAAAAATAAATAACTTCATAAGAACAGCCGAAACCAAAGTTTACAAACGCGCTATTGCTATTTGTACAGAAAAGAGAACTAAAACATCTTTAACCTACAAATGATACGTTAACCAACAAAAAGACGCGTTCTTGGACAAAATTTATAATATCAAGAAATATGTGCGAAACCGACGAAAATATAATTACAGTAGGTAAATACGTGATAGTGAAGAAACTCAACTTCAAAAAAATTTACAAGGCAACAATGGGGAGTACTTTAATGTTGGGCAAGGATTTGGTAGATATGAGTGAAATTATCGGGAAACGTTTTTGGACCACGTTTGAAATGATACCGGCAAAACATGGAAAGCGGACATTTTTTTTGAAAGAAACTACGAAAACCGAATCGCTAAATGACTTATTATGCGCACTACCGAGTGGTAACGATAATCGTACAATCACAGACGATGGCACATCACAGAAACTTTCCAAAGAGGAGATTCTTCAGCTTCAAGAGTCTGGAAAAAGCAGTAAGGAAATAGTCGGCAGTTTGATAGAGAATAATAAGTCCTTTTTAAATCGAACAGAATACTCACAAGAAAAGTATTTAAAGAAGAAGGAGAAAAAATATGTACGATATTTAACAATATGTAAACCGGATATAACATCCTTACACGACGTATACTTTCAATTAGATCATAGCAAAATTGGAAATCTGAGAATGGATACCTTAGCACAATTATTATCATACAGCGATGTTCAGTCAGGAGGATTGTACATATTGTACGATAGCGGATCTCAAGGCCTGCCTGCAGCCGCGATGTTAAGTAGAATCGGTGAAAATACGCAAGGACACTTGATCAATTTACATCCTGGAAACGTGCATCAATCAATGTTAATTAACAGTATGAATTTTCCCACGGAACAATTAGACAGACTGATTAACGTTAACATCTATAGTTTTCTCAGATTACATTATCAGGGTGAAAGTACTCTTTTAAACAACATAACAAAGAAAATGCATAATAATCAGAAAAATAAGGCCAAAAGAGACGAGAGTAAAGACAGAGAAAAAGTTTTAATAGACGATGTAACCGTAAAAGAAGAAAAGATTAAAATCAAAAGCTGTTTGGAGAACCATAACGAATCAAGCGAAATAATTGAAAGTAACGAAACTGTCAAAGTACAAGATAAAGATAGTAATTTCATCGCAACAAAACGAAAACTCGACGAATCCGAGCATGGATCTACAGAAGTCACACCAGCAAAAAAACCAAAATGGTTTTTACAAACGCAACGCGCGATACAGCTTGTGCAAGAATCAAAAGCTCAAGGATTAGTTATTATAGCTAGAGAGCATCCTTTAAATATTGTTCTTGGCCTTCTACCTTTCCTAGGAGTCTCTAGACCATTTGTAATTTATCATGTACATCGGGAACCTTTACAAGAGACTTACATGACACTTAGGCAAAGACAAAACGTTATTAACTTAAGACTGTTTTCCAATTTTTTACGTTCTTATCAAATTTTGCCAGATAGAACACATCCTGATATTTTAACCAGCGATACTGGTGGTTATCTGTTAACAGGTTACTTGGTTCAACAGTAAATAGTTGTATAAATCTGAAAAATAAAACGAACACCAGAACACTCTCTATGGTTGTTATATATCGGTATTAAATTTGCCGAAAAAAATAAAGGAATCATTCATTAATAAATTTACCGATGTTGTTACTAGTTCCCATGTTAAGATTTTTTATCCACGACGGATGAAAATATGTTAGGGAAAAATGTTGACATAACGCGAAAAATCTACAAGCAGGGGTGTTTGGATTCACCGGTGAGTTTCATATCGAGGAGTGGTATTTCCGAATTTGGAACAATTCGTGTTTGAAAGTATTCAAATTTCGAAGTATGAAAATTTTATAATTATTCTTGGTAAACATCGAGCTCAATCTCAACCGTATACTGTTCAATGTATCGTACAGAATAAAAAAATTACACTGTGTTTAAATATATGTATGTTCAAACACTTCGAACGTTCCGAACTAATATGCGCCGTTGCTCATGACCGTAGAGCATGCTCGGACCAATCGGCATTGATACGCGTAACACGAATAAAAAATTCGTCGAACAACGAGTATGTTTTACCGTACGATGAAGAATTGTACGAAATTGCTATCGAACGTCAACGTAAAAGAAAATGACAGTCTCTGAGAATAATGTTTAAATAATTCATTATCTTCATCGTAATCACAAGGATTTAAATAGGTGTACAGTATCGTATCATGTACTATGTGCATAGGTAGTACCGAAAAGGTTAGAAATCTTTTTGACAAATACTTATTCACTCGATGGATTCTGTAACGCTTTTGCCATTAAGACCTTCCTCGAAGAATCTCTACATGATGATCAGGAAAAAGTTGCATGTCAAATTAAATATTCCGACCTTGCTCATAATGATAACGATCGTTTTTTTGTGTACACATTATTTATCTGCCACAAAGTGTTCACAGAACGACAGAGAAATTAAAAGCAAAGGAAAATTTAGGCTCATAATACTTATACTCTCTAGTCCCGATAATTTGGAACAAAGAGCAACTATCAGGAAAACTTGGCTAGCACAGAAGCAAGCTATGGTTAAGCATTTTTTTGTAATAGGAACTTTAGACTTATTGTCAGAGCAAAGAGAAACTTTACAATCCGAGAAACAAAAGTTCAACGACTTGCTATTGTTATCCAGGATACCAGACTCTTACCGAACTTTAACAAAGAAACTGTTGTACGCATTAAAGGAAATTTATAAATATTACGATTTTAATTTTCTGTTCAAATGCGACGACGACACATTTGTTTTGGTACATAAGCTTTTGAAAGAGCTGGATAAATGGGAGAATAAAGGAACGAAGAAAGAGTTGTATTGGGGTTTCTTCAATGGAAAGGCACAAGTCAAAAGAAGCGGACCTTGGAAAGACACAGATTGGATACTGTGCGATTATTATCTTCCTTATGCCTTAGGAGGTGGATACGTGTTATCTTACAATTTAGTCAAATTTATCGCCATTAACATGGATATTCTCAAGTGAGATTGATTAATATTAAAAAATTAGTTTTTTTTTTTTAATATCTATTTTTATATTTATTTCAATATTTTTAATTTTTAGATTGCATAAAGCAGAAGATGTATCCGTAGGTCTTTGGTTAGCTCCCTTAGCAAATATAGAAAGAAAACACGACGTACGTTTCGACACAGAATACAGATCACGCGGATGTTCCAATCAGTATATAGTCACACACAAACGAAGTATAGAAAATATGAAAAACTTACACGAATATTATCAAGCTTCTGGAGCATTATGTGCAAAGGAAACAAGAAATCGTATGAGTTACCAGTACAATTGGACTGTTCCACCGAGCCAATGTTGCAATTTACAATCCGGCATTCCATAGTAAATGAATATTTTCTCGTATTAAATGTAATGTATCTAGTCATTTTTCCATGAACTATTGTACCTGCTTATCGTGCGCTCGCAGCACACACACACACACACACACGCGCGCGCGTGTATATTAATTTGATCGTTTATTCTATTTCATTTTGTCTGTAAATACAGCCCTATCAAAAATGAGAATTATTCAACAGTTTCCATAAATTAGTGACACTTTTAAAAACGTTGCAGAGTGTTGTTCGAATAGAAACTAATAATAAATCAATAATAACCATGTAACTAATAGTTTCTCACGTTAAAACGTTAATGTTTTGCATTAGAATTTTCTACTCGCTTTATAACCAACCGAGCATTTGCAGTTACCTCTTGTACATACAAGCTTGTGTATACGTATTTTCCAGTAGGTATTGCTGTTACAAATTCGTACACTTTTATGTATATGTGTACGAGGTTTATCGATATAATATACTTTATTTCAACAAAAGTTTATTCTATACAATGTCATTTACATTTATAAAATATAAAAACAGTAATAATTTTACTCTGATATTACAATTATGATTTAATACTTATATAATAAGTATAAATTCAACAAGCAAATCACAGATGTTCAAAAAACGGCCAAATCATAACTTACTACTATGTACATAAAACCGAAATATAAAGAAGGCAATAGTTATGGCCATTTCTCAAATCTTTCCTTCTGTGATAAGCTAATATTTCATTGTATTTCCATCACATCTAACGTGACTAACAACATGTATTGTTTAAAATTCCTATTTTCGTAATTCGTGCCACGCACAGCCATACAGTCAATAACGATGGCACGCATTAAGAACTGTTCGAAATACGAGAATATCTGTTCGATAATTATTGTTTTAAATAATATTATATTAACCGAGTTGGGAGCATGATTTTATAAAAATATTAGACGCAATGCAAATACAGACTTCAGTACATATTTTTCTTTACAAACTTCTCATTTTCTTTTTACACACTTTTAACTTCGTTTCACGTTAAATCATGAAAAGTGCTATATCCTAGTTTTAGAAATAATGTTTGAGTATTTTTTTGTAAAATAGACAAGTATATCGACGGATATTCTAAAACTTACTTTTTTTTCCTATCTTGCGTACATTTTGGACAGTACCATTTTCCTTTAGGTTTCGTAGTCAATCCGACGCAGGCAAAATGGAACCATTCTATAGGACACTAAAAGAGCAGGTGAATTAAATTTCGAACAATATTCCTCATGAAATGACCATAGATTGCAAGTGTTACGTAAGTCGAACTTACATCCGGGTTATCACAACCAATCATTTCTCCATAAGAAACTTGGTGACAAAGACAGTAAGTCGGTTCGTTTGGATCAACCGGCATGTCCAAAACATCCGCTGGATGTCCGAGCGCAGTAGAATCAACTTGTGCACCACTACCTACTGCACCAACGGACGAAGCAGAAGCAACAGATCCACCTACATTACATATACAACAATGGATTATCGTTGTTTCCTTTGCTAGCATAAACAATCGAAATGTAATTATAATAAAATTCACCTTTCTTTTGTTTCTTTCTAGCCGTTTTTGATTCATCCTCGCTACTTGCACCCGCAGCACCTTTCTTCCTTTTCTCCTTTTCCTTCAATTTTTTCCTACCTTTTTTACTAGCGTTATTTTCTTCTTGCGCCCTACTGCTATTCAATGCCTTATCTTGTATTTCGGCTTCGAATCTCGCCAGATCGGAATCTAACCTTCTGATATGTTTATCCACCAACTCGTACGTTTGTATAGCTAATTGAACCTTGTCATCGCCATATTCCTTTGCTTTGTTAAATAAGTTTTGAATATGAGTTAGTTGTTCTTTTTTCTTTTCCGGTGATTCTTTCTTCACGTTTTTCAAATAGTCATCCGCTAATTTGTCAATATCTTTCATTAATCCTTGCGCTCTCGCATCCAAATCACGCATCAATGTAAAATTCCTTTGTAATTCGATAGGTAAATGCTCCAAACCTGTGAAAATCGACATTGTGTTATGGAAGAATGTTTCAAACCTTCATGACTACTCCTTGCAATAATTATTAAGTAGCTGCCTGTATGTCATGCGTCAATAGACTTTTCCTTCGATACACTTAAACTACTGCATAAATGAAATAAAAGCTCGAATACTTTGATGCAGAATATTGTAACACATACTACTAACATACTTTTATTACATCTTTTCGTTCTGTTTTTCTTATCGTACATTTTCCGAGAGAAAATAAATTGATTACTTACTATCCAAATAGTGCTCTAAATACAAGGCCGTCATGTTTATTTTCACTAACTAAAGAGCTTACGAAAAACTACACACCTAGTGTAAACAACAGGGCGTAATTGCAACTTATTCGAAGATTTTTCCAACCGATATTGCTAAGAGAAACGAATCAAAATTCTTCAAAAATGAACGATCGATGATTGAGGACTGCGAAAGTGTGAAAAGCAATAGAATGTTACATGTACCAAAGTATATCCGTATATTTCGAGATAATCGAGGAGAGTTGGTAACTATGGACTACCATACAGCCAACCTCGGTGAAGTGCGCGAGCATTTAAACTTCCGTACTGAAGGAACCGTCAATTACTCGTTAGAAGATTTGTTTATTGTCTCTATGTAATTTCTCTCACTACATCATTCGAGACGAGCAATACAGAGAAATTATATGTATCAGATACATCATTTATGCCACCGTTGTTGCGAAGAAATATGCAAAATATCGACATCATCGAAAACGAAGTTTTCGATAGATGGATTGGTATTCGTTTTAAGTTTGGAAAATGTGATTTACAATATACATAGGAGCATACTAAGGAAGACAAATTGTACGTTGAATATGCACAAATGAGCAGTTCGTTATGTGTCCCGAATTTAATGAATCATAGAGGTTACACATGTATCAGAAATATGAAAAATAAATTTTTGTTTTCTATCAACACATTTTATTGCAAGCGCTCACAATACGTAGTTCGTAAAATGTTATTTATGTAAATGTCAATATTTATATACTTTTCCACGCAATAGGAAATACAAGCGCAGCGCCGCCTGGCAGTGAAACACTGAATCATGGTGAAAATCGTAAATATTCTCAAAATAAGGTATTTGAACGACACGGTGTCGATCGTAAATTATTCAGCGGGAACGATTGAAGTAGAAAAGTGGAATGACAGCGAGCATGGGGCGTTATATTCGAAAATAAAAAAAAATGCATTTCATGGACATTAAAAAGCTTAGCCGTCTAGCGGTGAACTATCGAAACAGAGAAACGTGTCTTCCTTCGAAACTACAAATTTTCATGCTTATCTGAGACGACTAAATTCCTCCACGGTTTCCATGCAATAGGGAAAATAACATCGTAGTGCACGAAAAGCGTCAAGAAAGAAAATAAAAAATATAGCATTTCATGGACAACAAAAAGCTTAGCCATCTAGCGGTGGACGGTGCGAACTAAAGGAAGAAAAGTAATATTACAATTATTGATTTTCTGATAAATAAAGATTTCCAAGAGTTTAGAGAGTAAAGAACTGAAGCATCTTCAGGTATCCTGTGGTCTATTAAGTCAGAAAGAACAGATGTATGACAAATTTGTCCAAAAAAGGTACGCGTGACGCTGTTAAAGGGTCGTGATGGTGTACAGCCAACCAAAAATCAAGAAGCATGGATATTAATCGGTCTTTCCGCGATTGCATACCGGCCATAACAAATCTAAAAAATCATGATATAGCGAATAGATAGTCAAAGGTAAAATTGGCATCCATCTATCGGTCGAGCTGCAGAACTGTTGTGCAGGGTAACCAACATGAAGCACGAATGCACCGATGTGAGTGAATGCAGAGGTGGCAACATAAGATGGGAAAGCACGGACACGAATTGGCCTTTGCAAGCTGTGTACTGGGCTTCACTTCCGTGCGTTAGTGTGCATAGCTGCCAACCTAAAATTGAAACGCATGGGTTTGAATGGGCCTTTGCGCGTTGCAAACAGAGTTTAAGATAGGACGCTCGAGAAAACAAAAAACTCGCGCGAACGGCCGCGTGCGTGGGTTTCCTTTTTGCTCGAAAAATCGCGAAAAAAGCGGAAAGTTACCGAAAAATCGTGTGATTCAGTGCGGTTTGCCGATTCGTTCCGACTGCGGAGGTCCTCGTGCTCGAAAATCGCGGAAATTCGCACGCTGTGATCACGTGAACTGCCGCCGCGACGCGTGCGGGAAAATTCCGGTGTCGTGGAAAATATCGGGAACATCGTGGAATACCGGGTCGGAAGTGGTTGCAGAGGAAGAAAATTGTGTGAAGAATGCAGGAAATTGTGTAATTGTCGGAAGGAGGCATTTTGTGTTGACCACGTGCGTCTGTTCCGTCGCCCAGCATCCAGCGGAAAATCGGAAAAATATCGTGAGAGTCGTGGAATATCGGGTCGGGAGTGGTTACAGAGGAAGAAAATTGTGGAATTGTCGGAAGGATGCATTTTGCGTTGACCACGTGCGTCTGTTACGTCGCCTAGCATCCGGCGGAAAATCGCGAAAAAAGCGGAATTTTACGGAAAAATCGCGCAATTGCGTGGACTATAACGATTCGTTGCGTGTGTGGCGTGGCAGAAAATATGTAAAATGCAGTCGTTGCATTCGTGACGCGTGGTGGTGCCGGAAAATTTCAGGAGAATCGCACGGAATGTCGCAAAATCCGCGGAAAATTGGTGGAAATTGGTGTCGGGAGTGAGTGGAAATATAAAAAAAAAGCGTGAAAAGTGTAAAAATTGTGGAAAAGTGCGAAAAATATGGATTACTCAAGAGTCATCGGAAAAGCAGCGGAAAAGCGGCCTTTCCAGAAGGGCGTCAAGACTTCGAAAGGTAAGTGCGATTGAAATTTTGCTTAAAAGTATTATTAGGTTGTAACGTATGAAATGTGTGATTTGGAAAATGAAGTTTAACCCTTTGCGGTCGCGAGTATTTTTAGCAGAAGGAAATTGTAAAAGTTAGTAGTGAAAAGTTTTGATAATTTCTTTTTTAATAATCCTTTTTTGATTATTAATTGAATGTATCGAAAGTTCGCGCGTATAATACCACGAATGTAGTTGCAAATTATTTGTTAAAAATTGCTGATAAATATTTTAAATCGAATATTTTCCATTGATATTTAATATAATTTTACTTTGCAAAGTATAAAAATGTAATCATAATTAATTTTTTTAAATATAACATTATAATTTTGTTGTAAAAGTGAAATGAAAATTGCATGTGGAAAAGGGTTGCAGGTAGATGTAAAATATTTGAAAAAATTGTATTTTTTTTTGTCGTAACATGGTTTAAAACAGTGATAAATGAAAACGGGCCATTTCATTCGTTACAACATGGCATATAATAGCGTACAGAAGCATCCGTCGGCGGCCCGCAATGGACCCGCAATGGGCCCATTACCCGCGCCCGGTCCGCGGCCCGCTCGTCGTCCGCAACTCGCCCGTCGTCGCGATCCGCTCGTCGTCCGCGACCCGCTCGTGGTCCGCGTACGCCCGCACGCTGGCCCGCACAGTCGCCCGCATGCTGGCCCGCACGCACACCCGCTCGCCCGCACGCTCGCCGGCACGCTCGCCCGCACGCACGCTGGCCCGCACGCACGCCCCCGCGCACGCTCGCCCACACGCTCGCCCGCCCGCATGCTCGCCCGCCCGCACGCACGCTCGCCCGCACGCACGCCCGCCCCCACGCACGCTCGCCCCCGCGCACACCCGCCCGCACGCACGCCCCCAGGAACCTCCGCCCCGGGAACCGCCCCCACGAGAACCGTAGCAATAGCAACCCCCAGCGCAGCAGCAACCCCCGCCCCCAGGAATCGCAGGAATCCCCGCCCCCGCAGCAGGAACCGCCCCCACGGCAGGAATCCCCGCCCCCAGGAATCGCAGGAACCCCCACCACAGCAGGAACCGCGGCCCCCAGGAATCCCCACCCCCAGGAACCGCAGCCCCCAGGAATCGCAGGAACCGCCCCCGCAGCAGGAACCGCCCCCGCAGCAGGAACCGCCGCCCCCGCAACAGGAACCCCGAACCCCAGGAACCACCGCCCCCGCAGCAGGAACCGCCCCCACCGCAAGAATGCCCGCCCCCACCGCAGCAACCGCCCCCGGGAATCGCAGGAACCGCCCCCACAGCAGGAACGGCCCCCGCCGCAGGAATCCCCGCCCCCATCGCAGCAACCGCCGCCCCCAGGAATCGCAGGAACCGCCCCACCGCAGAAACCGCCCCCCGCCATAAGAATAGCCGCCCCCAGGAATCGCAGGAACCGCCGCCCCCAGGAATGGCAGGAACCCCCGCCCCCGGGAACCGCGGCCCCAGGAATCCCCGCCCCCAGGAACCGCCCCCGAGAATCGCAGCAACCACCCCCGCCACAGCAACCGCCGCCCCCAGGATCCGCCCCCACCGCAGGAACCGCCGCCCCCGCAGCAGGAACCACCCCCAGGAACCCCCGCCCCCAGGATCCGCCCCCAGGAATCGCAGGAACCGCCCCCGCAGCAGGAACCGACGCCCCCAGGAACCGGTAGTGGGGGGAGCAGCAGGAACCGGCAGCGGGGGGCGGTGGGGCGGTGGGGGCGGCAACGGGAACCGGCAGCAGCAGCAGGAAGCGGTAGCGGAGAGCGGTGGGGGCGGCAGCAACAGGAAGCGGGGGGCGGTGGGGGTGGCAGGAACCGGGGCAGCAGCGGGGGGCGGTGGGGGCGGCAGGAACCGGCAGCAGGAACCGGGAGGCAGCAGCAGTAGCAGGGAACCGGCAGCATCGGGGGGCGGGGGGCGGCATCGGGGGACCCAGCAGCAGCAGCAGCGGCAGCAGGAACCGGCAGCAGCAGCGGGGGGCGGCAGCAACGCAGCAGGGGGGCAGTAGCAGCAGCAGGAACGGGGGGCAGCAGCAGGAACCGGTGGGGGCGGCAGGAACCGGTGGACCCAGCAGCAGGAAGCGGGGGGGGCGGCAGCAGGAACCGGGGGGCAGCAGGGCAGCAGCAGCAGCAGCGGCAGGAAGCGGGGGGCGGTGGGGGCAGCAGCGGGGAACCCAGCAGCAGCAGCAGCAGCAGCAGCAGCAGCAGGAACCGGCAGGGGGGGCGGTGGGGGCGGCAGCAGCAGCAGTGGGGAACCCAGTAGCAGCAGGAACCGGCAGGGGGGGCGGTGGGGGCGGCAGCAGCAGCAGTGGGGAACCCAGTAGCAGCAGGAACCGGCAGCGGGGGGCGGTGGGGGCGGCAGGAACCGGGGGGCAGCAGCAGCAGCAGCAGGGCGCCGCAGCAGCAGCAGGAACCGGGGGGGGGCGGTGAGGGCGGCAGCAGCGGGGGACCCAGCATCAGCAGCAGCAGCAGGGGGCAGCGGGGGGGGGTGGGGGCGGCAACAGCAGAAAGCGGTGGGGGCGGCAGGAACCGGGGGACCCAGCAGCAGCAGCAGGGGGCGGTGGGGGCGGCAGGAAGCGGGGGGCGGCAGCAGCAGCAGCGGCAGGAAGCGGGGGGGGCACCAGGAAGCGGCGGGGGCGGCAGGAAGCGAGGGGCAGCAGCGGGGGACCCAGCAGCAGCAGGGGGCGGCAGGAAGCGGGGTGCGGCAGCAAGAACCGGGGGCAGCAGCAGCAGGAAGCGGGGGGCGGACCCTGGGGGGCGGCACGAACCAGCAGCAGCAGCAGGAACCGGCAGCGGGGAACCCAGCTGCAGCAGCAGGAACCGGGGGCCGCAGGACCCCGCCCCTCCCGCCCCACCCCACCCCGCCCCGCGCGCGTGAATAAATCCCTCGCGCGCGCACGCGCGCTGCTCACCCCGAATCGGGGTGCGTGGGGGGGGGGGCTATGGGGGGGGGGGGGGTGTAGGTGTAGGGGTGGGTGGTGTAGGGTGCGTGGTTATAAAAAAAAAATTAACCTTAGGAATCGCGCTATAGGCATTGGGGCGGGTGGTTATAAAAAAAAAATTAACCTTAGGAATTGCGGTATAGGAATTGGGGTGCGCTGTAAAAAAAAAAAATTAAACTTAGGAATTGCGCTATAGGAACTCGCAATAATGTATAAAAAAAAAAAATTAACCTTAGGAATTGCGTCTATAGGAATCGCAAAATATTGTAAAAAAAAAAAATTAACCTTAGGAATTCGTCTATAAAAACTCGCAATATTGTAAAAAAAAATCAGGCGCACCTTTAATTGTAATGTCAAAAATCGCATAAAAAAAAAATCAAAGACCTAACCCTAAGTCAGACCTAACCCTCAGTCAGATCTAACCTTAAGCTAGATCTAACCTCAACCCAGATCTAACCCCCACCCACATCCAACCCACTCGCACCAGCCCCACCCTCCCCGCCCGCACGCGAACACACCACCATCCACCACCCCCACCGGCCCCGCCATTCTTACTCCGGGGCACTAGTGCACATCCACCGCTCGTATCCCGAAGTACGAAAGTCGGTGCCGCCACACTGCTTCCCCCCCCCACCAGCGGCCCCGGGTGTCTCCCTCCCGGGTACTAGTGCGCGATAACAACTAGTACCCCCGGGGGAGACGCCCGGTGCCGCCTACTACCACCACCAGGCCCCCCGGTGCCAAGGCATGCACTTACTAGCGCGCCATTACACCCGCTAGTACCTGTATGCCTGGGACACCAGGGACGCACCCACTCCCCCGCGCCCCCGGTGCAGTCACTGGCTCTTACTAGCGCGCAACAACATCCGCTAGTACCTGCCAGTGGCGGCCACCGGGGGCGCACGCGACGGGGATACACCACCGGGGATACTACAGGAGCACGGTGTAAGTAGTGCGCGAATAGTATAAGTAGTGCGCGAATAGTATAAGTAGTGCGCGCTATAGTATAAGTACCGCGCGAATAGTATAAGTAGTGCGCGATATACTATAAGTACATGTAATAGCAATAAGAACCCATTGTATAACAAGAACCCATTGTACAATAAGAAGCAACCCAACGAGACCTAACCCTCTACTACACCTAACCCAGCAGCGCACCCGACCCTACAGTAGCACGCACCCCAGTAACCCAGGCCTAACCCAGCAGGCGTACCTAACCCGGGTAGTAGACCTAACCCTGTAACCGGGCCTAACCTCGCCTATAGACCTAACCCAAAACCTATAGACCTAACCCTGTAACCGGGTCTAACCTCGCCTATAGACCTAACCCTATAGCCTACGGACCTAACCCTATAGCCTACGGACCTAACCCTAGACCTATAGACCTAACCTAGCAAACCCTGGACCTAACCCTATAGCCTACAGACCTAACCCTAGCAAACCCTGGACCTAACCCTATAACCTACGGACCTAACCTAGCAAACCCTGGACCTAACCCTATAGCCTACGGACCTAACCTAGCAAACCCTAGACCTAACCCTATAGCCTACCGACCTAACCCTACACCTATAGACCTAACCTAGCAAACCCTGGACCTAACCTAGCAAACCCTGGACCTAACCCTATAGCCTACCGACCTAACCCTCCACCTAACCTAGCAAACCCTAGACCTAACCCTATAGACCTAACCCTAGCAACCTAGACCTAACCCTATAGCCTACGGACCTAACCTAGCAAAAACCCTAGACCTAACCTTATAGCCTACGCACCTAACCTAGCAAACCCTGGACCTAACCCTATAGCCGGACCTAACCCAGGTACCTAACCGACCCAGGTACCTGACCTAACCTTGCCTATAGACCTAACCCTATAGCCTACCGACCTAACCTAGCAAACCCTGGACCTAACCCTATAACCAGGTCTAACCTAACCTAACCTAACCTAGCAAACCCTGGACCTAACCTAGCAAACCCTGGACCTAACCCTATAGCCTACCGACCTAACCCTCCACCTAACCTAGCAAACCCTAGACCTAACCCTATAGACCTAACCCTAGCAACCTAGACCTAACCCTATAGCCTACGGACCTAACCTAGCAAAAACCCTAGACCTAACCTTATAGCCTACGCACCTAACCTAGCAAACCCTGGACCTAACCCTATAGCCGGACCTAACCCAGGTACCTAACCGACCCAGGTACCTGACCTAACCTTGCCTATAGACCTAACCCTATAGCCTACCGACCTAACCTAGCAAACCCTGGACCTAACCCTATAACCAGGTCTAACCTAACCTAACCTAACCTAGCAAACCCTGGACCTAACCTAGCAAACCCTGGACCTAACCCTATAGCCTACCGACCTAACCCTCCACCTAACCTAGCAAACCCTAGACCTAACCCTATAGACCTAACCCTAGCAACCTAGACCTAACCCTATAGCCTACGGACCTAACCTAGCAAAAACCCTAGACCTAACCTTATAGCCTACGCACCTAACCTAGCAAACCCTGGACCTAACCCTATAGCCGGACCTAACCCAGGTACCTAACCGACCCAGGTACCTGACCTAACCTTGCCTATAGACCTAACCCTATAGCCTACCGACCTAACCTAGCAAACCCTGGACCTAACCCTATAACCAGGTCTAACCTAACCTAACCTAACCTAGCAAACCCTGGACCTAACCTAGCAAACCCTGGACCTAACCCTATAGCCTACCGACCTAACCCTCCACCTAACCTAGCAAACCCTAGACCTAACCCTATAACCAGGTCTAACCTTGCCAATAGACCTAACCCTATAGCCTACGGACCTAACCCTAGCAAACCCTACACCTAACCCTAGCAAACCCTAGACCTAACCCTAGCAAACCCTAGACCTAACCTAGCAAACCCTGGACCTAACCCTAGCAACCTACAGACCTAACCCAGCAAACCCTAGACCTAACCCTACCAACCTATAGACCTAACCCTACAAAACCTAGACCTAACCCTGCCAACCTATAGACCTAACCCTATAACCGGATCTAACCTAACCCTAGACCTAACCCTAGCAACCTACAGACCTAACCCTATAACCAGGTCTAACCTAACCCTAGACCTAACCTCTACAAAACCTAGACCTAACCTCTACAAAACCTAGACCTAACCCTACAAAACCTAGACCTAACCCTACAAAACCTAGACCTAACCCTATCAACCTAGACCTAACCCTATAACCAGGTCTAACCTAACCCAAGACCTAACCCTACAAAAACCTAGACCTAACCCTACGAAACCTAGACCTAACCCTATAACCAGGTCTAACCTAACCCTAGACCTAACCCTATCAACCTAGACCTAACCCTATAAACCTAGACCTAACCCTACCTAACCTTATGGACCTAACCCACCTAACCGGGACCTAACCCGCCCGCCAGACCTAACCCAGGTCATTCCAGTTTAACCTAACCCCATTGAGGCTAGGTCAGATTAACCTAACCTCGCCGAGGCTAGGTCAATTTAGGCTTTTCTCACTGGGGCTAGGTCGAATTAGGCCGCCGGGTGGGTTAGGTTAGGTTAGGTTAGGTTAGGTTAGGTTAGGTTAGGTTAGGTTAGGTTAGGTTAGGTTAGGTTAGGTTAGGTTAGGTTAGGTTAGGTTAGGTTAGGTTAGGTTAGGTTAGGTTAGGTTAGGTTAGGTTAGGTTAGGTTAGGTTAGGTTAGGTTAGGTTAGGTTAGGTTAGGTTAGGTTAGGTTAGGTTAGGTTAGGTTAGGTTAGGTTAGGTTAGGTTAGGTTAGGTTAGGTTAGGTTAGGTTAGGTTAGGTTAGGTTAGGTTAGGTTAGGTTAGGTTAGGTTAGGTTAGGTTAGGTTAGGTTAGGTTAGGTTAGGTTAGGTTAGGTTAGGTTAGGTTAGGTTAGGTTAGGTTAGGTTAGGTTAGGTTAGGTTAGGTTAGGTTAGGTTAGGTTAGGTTAGGTTAGGTTAGGTTAGGTTAGGTTAGGTTAGGTTAGGTTAGGTTAGGTTAGGTTAGGTTAGGTTAGGTTAGGTTAGGTTAGGTTAGGTTAGGTTAGGTTAGGTTAGGTTAGGTTAGGTTAGGTTAGGTTAGGTTAGGTTAGGTTAGGTTAGGTTAGGTTAGGTTAGGTTAGGTTAGGTTAGGTTAGGTTAGGTTAGGTTAGGTTAGGTTAGGTTAGGTTAGGTTAGGTTAGGTTAGGTTAGGTTAGGTTAGGTTAGGTTAGGTTAGGTTAGGTTAGGTTAGGTTAGGTTAGGTTAGGTTAGGTTAGGTTAGGTTAGGTTAGGTTAGGTTAGGTTAGGTTAGGTTAGGTTAGGTTAGGTTAGGTTAGGTTAGGTTAGGTTAGGTTAGGTTAGGTTAGGTTAGGTTAGGTTAGGTTAGGTTAGGTTAGGTTAGGTTAGGTTAGGTTAGGTTAGGTTAGGTTAGGTTAGGTTAGGTTAGGTTAGGTTAGGTTAGGTTAGGTTAGGTTAGGTTAGGTTAGGTTAGGTTAGGTTAGGTTAGGTTAGGTTAGGTTAGGTTAGGTTAGGTTAGGTTAGGTTAGGTTAGGTTAGGTTAGGTTAGGTTAGGTTAGGTTAGGTTAGGTTAGGTTAGGTTAGGTTAGGTTAGGTTAGGTTAGGTTAGGTTAGGTTAGGTTAGGTTAGGTTAGGTTAGGTTAGGTTAGGTTAGGTTAGGTTAGGTTAGGTTAGGTTAGGTTAGGTTAGGTTAGGTTAGGTTAGGTTAGGTTAGGTTAGGTTAGGTTAGGTTAGGTTAGGTTAGGTTAGGTTAGGTTAGGTTAGGTTAGGTTAGGTTAGGTTAGGTTAGGTTAGGTTAGGTTAGGTTAGGTTAGGTTAGGTTAGGTTAGGTTAGGTTAGGTTAGGTTAGGTTAGGTTAGGTTAGGTTAGGTTAGGTTAGGTTAGGTTAGGTTAGGTTAGGTTAGGTTAGGTTAGGTTAGGTTAGGTTAGGTTAGGTTAGGTTAGGTTAGGTTAGGTTAGGTTAGGTTAGGTTAGGTTAGGTTAGGTTAGGTTAGGTTAGGTTAGGTTAGGTTAGGTTAGGTTAGGTTAGGTTAGGTTAGGTTAGGTTAGGTTAGGTTAGGTTAGGTTAGGTTAGGTTAGGTTAGGTTAGGTTAGGTTAGGTTAGGTTAGGTTAGGTTAGGTTAGGTTAGGTTAGGTTAGGTTAGGTTAGGTTAGGTTAGGTTAGGTTAGGTTAGGTTAGGTTAGGTTAGGTTAGGTTAGGTTAGGTTAGGTTAGGTTAGGTTAGGTTAGGTTAGGTTAGGTTAGGTTAGGTTAGGTTAGGTTAGGTTAGGTTAGGTTAGGTTAGGTTAGGTTAGGTTAGGTTAGGTTAGGTTAGGTTAGGTTAGGTTAGGTTAGGTTAGGTTAGGTTAGGTTAGGTTAGGTTAGGTTAGGTTAGGTTAGGTTAGGTTAGGTTAGGTTAGGTTAGGTTAGGTTAGGTTAGGTTAGGTTAGGTTAGGTTAGGTTAGGTTAGGTTAGGTTAGGTTAGGTTAGGTTAGGTTAGGTTAGGTTAGGTTAGGTTAGGTTAGGTTAGGTTAGGTTAGGTTAGGTTAGGTTAGGTTAGGTTAGGTTAGGTTAGGTTAGGTTAGGTTAGGTTAGGTTAGGTTAGGTTAGGTTAGGTTAGGTTAGGTTAGGTTAGGTTAGGTTAGGTTAGGTTAGGTTAGGTTAGGTTAGGTTAGGTTAGGTTAGGTTAGGTTAGGTTAGGTTAGGTTAGGTTAGGTTAGGTTAGGTTAGGTTAGGTTAGGTTAGGTTAGGTTAGGTTAGGTTAGGTTAGGTTAGGTTAGGTTAGGTTAGGTTAGGTTAGGTTAGGTTAGGTTAGGTTAGGTTAGGTTAGGTTAGGTTAGGTTAGGTTAGGTTAGGTTAGGTTAGGTTAGGTTAGGTTAGGTTAGGTTAGGTTAGGTTAGGTTAGGTTAGGTTAGGTTAGGTTAGGTTAGGTTAGGTTAGGTTAGGTTAGGTTAGGTTAGGTTAGGTTAGGTTAGGTTAGGTTAGGTTAGGTTAGGTTAGGTTAGGTTAGGTTAGGTTAGGTTAGGTTAGGTTAGGTTAGGTTAGGTTAGGTTAGGTTAGGTTAGGTTAGGTTAGGTTAGGTTAGGTTAGGTTAGGTTAGGTTAGGTTAGGTTAGGTTAGGTTAGGTTAGGTTAGGTTAGGTTAGGTTAGGTTAGGTTAGGTTAGGTTAGGTTAGGTTAGGTTAGGTTAGGTTAGGTTAGGTTAGGTTAGGTTAGGTTAGGTTAGGTTAGGTTAGGTTAGGTTAGGTTAGGTTAGGTTAGGTTAGGTTAGGTTAGGTTAGGTTAGGTTAGGTTAGGTTAGGTTAGGTTAGGTTAGGTTAGGTTAGGTTAGGTTAGGTTAGGTTAGGTTAGGTTAGGTTAGGTTAGGTTAGGTTAGGTTAGGTTAGGTTAGGTTAGGTTAGGTTAGGTTAGGTTAGGTTAGGTTAGGTTAGGTTAGGTTAGGTTAGGTTAGGTTAGGTTAGGTTAGGTTAGGTTAGGTTAGGTTAGGTTAGGTTAGGTTAGGTTAGGTTAGGTTAGGTTAGGTTAGGTTAGGTTAGGTTAGGTTAGGTTAGGTTAGGTTAGGTTAGGTTAGGTTAGGTTAGGTTAGGTTAGGTTAGGTTAGGTTAGGTTAGGTTAGGTTAGGTTAGGTTAGGTTAGGTTAGGTTAGGTTAGGTTAGGTTAGGTTAGGTTAGGTTAGGTTAGGTTAGGTTAGGTTAGGTTAGGTTAGGTTAGGTTAGGTTAGGTTAGGTTAGGTTAGGTTAGGTTAGGTTAGGTTAGGTTAGGTTAGGTTAGGTTAGGTTAGGTTAGGTTAGGTTAGGTTAGGTTAGGTTAGGTTAGGTTAGGTTAGGTTAGGTTAGGTTAGGTTAGGTTAGGTTAGGTTAGGTTAGGTTAGGTTAGGTTAGGTTAGGTTAGGTTAGGTTAGGTTAGGTTAGGTTAGGTTAGGTTAGGTTAGGTTAGGTTAGGTTAGGTTAGGTTAGGTTAGGTTAGGTTAGGTTAGGTTAGGTTAGGTTAGGTTAGGTTAGGTTAGGTTAGGTTAGGTTAGGTTAGGTTAGGTTAGGTTAGGTTAGGTTAGGTTAGGTTAGGTTAGGTTAGGTTAGGTTAGGTTAGGTTAGGTTAGGTTAGGTTAGGTTAGGTTAGGTTAGGTTAGGTTAGGTTAGGTTAGGTTAGGTTAGGTTAGGTTAGGTTAGGTTAGGTTAGGTTAGGTTAGGTTAGGTTAGGTTAGGTTAGGTTAGGTTAGGTTAGGTTAGGTTAGGTTAGGTTAGGTTAGGTTAGGTTAGGTTAGGTTAGGTTAGGTTAGGTTAGGTTAGGTTAGGTTAGGTTAGGTTAGGTTAGGTTAGGTTAGGTTAGGTTAGGTTAGGTTAGGTTAGGTTAGGTTAGGTTAGGTTAGGTTAGGTTAGGTTAGGTTAGGTTAGGTTAGGTTAGGTTAGGTTAGGTTAGGTTAGGTTAGGTTAGGTTAGGTTAGGTTAGGTTAGGTTAGGTTAGGTTAGGTTAGGTTAGGTTAGGTTAGGTTAGGTTAGGTTAGGTTAGGTTAGGTTAGGTTAGGTTAGGTTAGGTTAGGTTAGGTTAGGTTAGGTTAGGTTAGGTTAGGTTAGGTTAGGTTAGGTTAGGTTAGGTTAGGTTAGGTTAGGTTAGGTTAGGTTAGGTTAGGTTAGGTTAGGTTAGGTTAGGTTAGGTTAGGTTAGGTTAGGTTAGGTTAGGTTAGGTTAGGTTAGGTTAGGTTAGGTTAGGTTAGGTTAGGTTAGGTTAGGTTAGGTTAGGTTAGGTTAGGTTAGGTTAGGTTAGGTTAGGTTAGGTTAGGTTAGGTTAGGTTAGGTTAGGTTAGGTTAGGTTAGGTTAGGTTAGGTTAGGTTAGGTTAGGTTAGGTTAGGTTAGGTTAGGTTAGGTTAGGTTAGGTTAGGTTAGGTTAGGTTAGGTTAGGTTAGGTTAGGTTAGGTTAGGTTAGGTTAGGTTAGGTTAGGTTAGGTTAGGTTAGGTTAGGTTAGGTTAGGTTAGGTTAGGTTAGGTTAGGTTAGGTTAGGTTAGGTTAGGTTAGGTTAGGTTAGGTTAGGTTAGGTTAGGTTAGGTTAGGTTAGGTTAGGTTAGGTTAGGTTAGGTTAGGTTAGGTTAGGTTAGGTTAGGTTAGGTTAGGTTAGGTTAGGTTAGGTTAGGTTAGGTTAGGTTAGGTTAGGTTAGGTTAGGTTAGGTTAGGTTAGGTTAGGTTAGGTTAGGTTAGGTTAGGTTAGGTTAGGTTAGGTTAGGTTAGGTTAGGTTAGGTTAGGTTAGGTTAGGTTAGGTTAGGTTAGGTTAGGTTAGGTTAGGTTAGGTTAGGTTAGGTTAGGTTAGGTTAGGTTAGGTTAGGTTAGGTTAGGTTAGGTTAGGTTAGGTTAGGTTAGGTTAGGTTAGGTTAGGTTAGGTTAGGTTAGGTTAGGTTAGGTTAGGTTAGGTTAGGTTAGGTTAGGTTAGGTTAGGTTAGGTTAGGTTAGGTTAGGTTAGGTTAGGTTAGGTTAGGTTAGGTTAGGTTAGGTTAGGTTAGGTTAGGTTAGG